>JABACO010000019.1:1215229-1225229 GCA_013339895.1 Ephydatia muelleri
CAGCCTTCACTAATAAACACTATACGAAATGTTGTCACGTGAGTTAAGTGGCACATGGGCTGTAATTAAAGTTTATTCGTTTGTTTACCCGTTCATCCCAAACAATCTAGACACAGACCGCCTAATCACTCCCCAGTGTACACGCCATTTAAAGCAGCGCTTACAACTATGTTACAAAAGAAATGTAGTAATAAAAACAATTCACCTTCTAGAATTCCCTTTAGCCTACTGTAGTCCATAGCTGCGCCTTCCTTTGGGCTTGGCTCCTCGCCGTTTGAGGTCGGTGGTTTCTTGGTCATCAAAGTGCGCGCGTTTTTCCCTTCTTAGCCCGTTAACATCATGTTTTCGAGCGACCTCACGTGACCAAACTCCGCCTATCGGTAGATAATTATCTTTGGGGGTGCTTTTTCGCCTTTGTTTTAGTAATAAAAACTGTTCATGCGACGCATTGTGGAATACATACATTGTCAGGTCACTACATACACTGCCAAGTCACAGGCAATGAAGTACGTAACTTCATTATCTTCATAAAAGCAGTTGTATTGATGAATTTGCTTAATGTACTTCAAATCAGTAGTTTAAATAATCATCATTGTTGGCATGACTTAGCACATGCATGTGTGTGTGCGTGCGTGTGTGTGTGTGTGGTGTGTGTGATGTGTGTGCAGTGTGTGTGTGGTGTGGGTGTGTGTGTGGGTGTGTGGGTGGGTGTGTGGGTGTGTGTGTGTGTGTGTGTGTGTGGTGTGGTGTGGTGTGTGTGTGTGTGTGTGTGTGTTGGTGTGTGTGTGTGTGTGTGTGTGTGTGTGTGTGGTGTGATCAGGTTCCGTTGTTGTCCCTTGTTTTAGAGAACAGTGAACAGTGTTCTGCACCAAACCTTCCTTAGTGACAAAAACATTGTGGACTCTCCATTGAACATACATGTAGTCCTATGTTGGTGTGTATGGTTTACATAACCATTCTAAACATAACCATGCCCATATATATTGCCTTAATTCCAAATATAGGCATTGAGTTAATACATTACCTTTCTCAGTTTTCTGGTGTCATTCCATGTCCAATGATGTCTGGAAACCCTTCAATGGCAATTGTGATCACATGTGACATAGTACTAGACAAAAACACAGGATGCATGGTGCATGACTTTAAGTACATTATATCATGCTGTATTAGCAAGATTCACACATTGCATCAGCATTGTGTTGCTCAGCTGACCTTTGATTGCACATTTGAGATAATTTCATCAAAAAATTAATTAATATTGTGAATCAAGTCTACCTTCAAGCATTACAGCAATTATGGTGCCATTTAAAAGACTACACACATGTACACATGTACATATGCGCATACACACATTCACATGCTCATACATCATATACAACTATTATGTAGGAGATGGCAGAACAATGTTCCAATCCTGTACAAAACTAACTTTGGGTTTAAAGGAAAATTTGAGGACCTACTGGCAATACTCTTGAACAAGCACCCAAAGGCTTGAGGCATTTGAGCATACTCCATACCATTCATACCATTGAAGGTCATGATATCAATGAGTGAACCATAATTGGAAGAACAGACACGCTCCCAAGTCTACCAGATCACATGTTGACAGCCACGTAAAATGCCAATTCATAAAAAATACACACTCAGTTTACAGAAGTTCTAAATGCAGTACTAATCTGAGACATACACTAGTGATGTCTAAAATACATCAAGCATTGCACAAGTTCTTGAATCTTTCTAGCATTAGATAGAACAGCTGGTAGCACTCTTCACCTATCAGGTAGCAGATGCAGTTACACACCTCAAGCACTACACACACTAAACCAAAGACATGTTGAAGTTTGATGAGCTCAGAATATGCCTGTTTGAGTAGATGTCTTCAAATACTCTGTACAAAATGCCTAGTGACATAACTTTGTCAGTGTCATTCATCTTGCCATTCCATATTGCTGTAGCAACACAGGTGCCACACAATAGCATAGAGGTGCTTCCTTCACTTCCCATTAACACCTCCAATGGGAGGAAGGACAACAGGATGTGGATATGATTTCAAATAGTTAAAATCCACTAGTTTCTGACAACATCTCTTGACATGAGGTCAACTGGCTACAGGAGTGCTTATTAAGCAGGATAGTCTCTCAAGGACACATTTTGGGACTGGTACATTATGAAATATGCAGAGACAGTGAAGAAACAGCTCTTCATAAGATGTCAGTTCACAGAGGTCTGCTAGTCTATTGATATCATCCCACAAGTCCAAGCTAACACAATTCCTTGCTTTCAATTGGCTGCTTGTCAATGACATGTGGAAATAGTTCACTTTCATCCAGAGTAAATACTAGCCTGCATGTAAGGCATCCATGATTCTGGATATTTGGTGCACATTCCCTTAGAGGTCATGACATCAATGACAGGTGGAGAGCCCTTGGTGAAGTCAACAAGAATCTCAAGGGCAGCCCTGTCTTCATCTGATGGGGAAGGACACTTTGTCTTCTGCAGGTGTCCATAAACTATCCTCTGGGTTGTGTGAATGGGGGAGAATGGTTCCACCTCAATGATGTTTGATCCTCTGATCAAAAGAGTATCTATCTGGCCCGCAATGCTACTGAGGTCAGTGTTGTTTCCAGCATGGAGGGTTGCAATAATGTGAGTACATATGTGACATAGTAACTTGTGGAACTTAGCCATTTTATGTTCAATGTATCTGGAAATATGTTGTCTAGAACAACCAAAACAGGGTCATTGTGGTGTCTTTGGTTCAGTCTTGTGAAATACCTGTCAAGATAACCTAGATTTTGATCATATCCTTAATACCCACCACCCCCCACCCCCCACCCACCACACACAAACCACACACACACAAACACACACACACAACACACACATACACACACAACACACACATACATACACAACACACACATACACACACACATGTGCACACACACACACACCACAACACACGCACACACACCACACACACACACAACGCACACTCACACACACACCACACACCCACACACACCTACCTCCAAGCTTTCCTGACACAAGCTGCCTCCAGCCACCTCTTCTGATTCTGCAGCTGATCCGAAGACCCCACCTCTGAAATAATCGTAGAAGGAGTGAATGAAAGTTTTCACAGGATCTGTAAGCTCTGTGCCTTCATAGCCCAGAAGGATCTGTTTTGACAAAACAAAACACCTGAATGAAGACATACTCACCCATCTTGTAACATACTTGAACATAGCTAGGCTGTGATCTAGTTTGAATCAGTCCTTGCTCCAGTTTCTCCACTACAGCTACCTGGGGAAAGACAACACCTTGGTCCCAGAGATGCAGCAAGCAATGCTTCCCTCAGTGGTCTTCGTTTTATGGAGGTAAGTCTCCCTCCCAATCAGCTGGAACCCTCCCCAGTGTGTGTACTGGGAGTACTTCCTGAAGCATCTCACACTCAGAGTGGCCTTCTGGAGGGCATAAGTGGTGCCCAGGCCCTCCACCAGGTACTGGTAGAAGAACTGCATGAACATGCCTGCACTCTCATCTGGAATCCTCCACAGAGTGGTGAGGACGGACTGGGCACCAGCAAGGAGGAAGGCCCTCCCTATCCCAATGATGCCGTCCGCACGCACCATTCCACGACCGCTGTCACAGCTGCTCAGAACGACCAAGGCTGCTTTGATGTTCATCTGTTCTACCTCGCTTGGTAGAAGAAGGATGTCTGGCAGATTTCGATGGCTTTCCATTTGATGAATCAGGACCTGCAAAGGCTAAGAAACCTGATATGGCACTACCATGTGTGGCAATGTGGATCACCTGAGCAGCGCTTAGCTTTGTTACCACGGAAACCTTAGTGGCCTGATCGTGCAGGAGTGGTTGCACTTTAAGAAGCTGGGAGATCCACTTGGCCTCATCAGTGGCATGTGGAAGTCTTCCCAGGCTCCATTCCTCATCGTTGTGTTCAAAGATGGGGATGTGAGGGTTACCAACCACACAGGGCTGTCCTACTAATCGTACATCACTGCCCTGGTGGAGTGGGCTTCATTTAGGATACCCATGATCAATAGGGAGGGTATCACCTGAATGCTGAAGGTGCTACCAAAGGTATTGTTGAAATCCCCCTCAGAATGGAGGACAACAAATGGAATAAGGCTGGTGTAGCTATCTGGAATTAGAATCAAGTTCTTTAAGTCTTGCTGTTTGCATTTTCCAAGCATGTCGAGGATTGGATGAACAACTACAATCAAATAGCACTATTAGTGGAGAGGTCTGGGAACTAGACACATCCCGGTATAGCTCCAGATCGTTGCCTACCACAGCCTCTTGTACACCTTGGCGGACATATTGGTCAAATGTCTTGCCTCCAAACTTCTCTTTCTCCAGCTTCTCCACCTCAACTACTCTGCAATCTATTTGGACATGACCATGTATGGAAATAATCAGCCACACTATCAGCTTGGCACCTGTGTAGGATAAGTACACAACTGGATGCTCCTGGGATTTCACAATGTATTGAATCTGCTCCAGGGAGAGGGGTGGGGTCAGGTGGTTTACACCTCCCCCCATCTTCTCCAGCAGTCTCTCTCCCCTAGGGACCTAGCTCTGCACTGCTCAGCAACCACAAGTGCTTCATCCATCTGCTGCAGACCAATCAGACAGTCCTGCAGCTTGTGGAAGGTACGGGAGCTGCTCTCAATCAGAGACACAGAGAGAGACAGTCCTTGCATGGACCCTTGGTGCTCTGCAACACCTCATTGCACAGCTCAATAGCCTGTGTCAGGTCACTAGCTCCCAGCCTGTACAGCTCTGTAGGTGTAAATCCAGGACTGGGTACCATGGTGCCTGGATTGCACAAGACTTGTAGGTTTCTGCTAATCCCACTGGTTGCAACCGTTCTGTCCTGACCTCAATTGCTCTGCCCACTCAAGATAGGCACACCCCCTGTTGTGATTTGCTGTGGACAGCACTTGCCTGTCTTTGGAGAGTCTGAAGACTTCTGAATACTGCTCAACAGCTCTCTCGTACTCCTTGCTCAACATCAAGAGGTTGCCTAGGTTACCTCGTGCCCTTGCTTGACCAGCCACAATCATTTCCATATATGGCTTGATCCAGAGCCAAGTTGAAGTTCTCCTCTGCCCCCTTGAAGTCCTCCAAGCTCTGGTAGGCTGTCCCGAGGTTGTTGTAGGCTCTGCTGATGGCCTGAGGGGTGGACTCATGCTCTATGGTGAGAGCCAATGCTGTCTTGAGGTGATGGAGGGCTGCATCCTTCTGATGCAGACCCAGGTGTGCGTTTCCCATGTTCCCATGGGCCCAGCCGAGGGAGATGAGGTCATTGAGCTCCTCCCCTAGCTTGGCTGCCTCTTTGTACTCTTGCAGTGCCCCAGTGTAGTCCCCCATGGACTGGAGGAGGTTCCCCAAGCTGTTGTGGACAGGGAGCCTGCTCTTGATGTCTGGTGCATGGTGGATGGCATTTCTGAATGCCTCCACTGCTTGGAGCATCTGAGAGGTCTGCTTTAGAGCTGCCCCTTGCTTAGCATAGAGTGCTGAAACACTGGGCATTACCAGTTTGAAGAGGGTACTTGGGTTATTGGTTCCGTAGTTGTGTATGGCCTCAAGATAGTGATAAGCTGCATTGCTGTAGTTGGATTTAATGGTGGAGATGTCTCCTAGGTAGACATGGGCCAGAGAGATGTCTGCAGGTCTGGCCAGAGTGAGGGCCAAGCTCCTGTACTCCATGAAGTGTTTTGTGGCTTCATGGTGGTCGGCCATCTTGTAGTGTGCCAGACCCAGGCCAAAGTGTCTGAATAGCAAGGCTTGGCAGTGTTGAGTGGCACAGGTGTGCTGGGTGATCTGCTCCAACAGAGGGATCATGTGACTGTAGTCCTCACAGCATAAACACTCCGTGGCTGAACTGAATATGGCTTTGCTTTCTTTGCAAAGATATACAGTTTCAGTGGAGGAGGGAATCTGAATTCTTGGATGTGCAAGAGGTGTGGTGATCAGTGCCATTGATGCAATGGTTGTAGGAATGTTTCGCATAGCAGGATTATTTATTGTAGCAGGAATAGGTCCAATAGTGGTTGATCCAATGACTTTTAAATCAGTTTGGGTCATGTTTTGGATATCAGAAAGGTTTTGTGATGTCAGCAATTGGGTATCATTGTTTTGAATGAATTGGCATTGTGGATTAGCATGACCTTCTCTGCCTGTGACCAGATCAGCCATATCATCTTTGAACTCTCTGACAACATTGAGAGTAGTGTGTACCATCTCTGTGCTGGAATGGGAGGAGTCTTCTGCCTCACATGCACATTCAAAGTCCTTCGTTTGTGAATTTTGTCTTTGCAGCCTTTTCTTGTACCCACGAACAAGAGCATTTCTAAATGTTACACTAGCGTGTGTAGTTACAAGGGGACAACATCCCTGTAGTGCTGAAATGGTGGGAGCAGCAGAACATGGCATAGGAGAACTGCTCCAAGTTTGGCATGACACATGGTCGCCTTCATTCTCACCATTCTCATGTCCAAGTGTAATACATTTGATGTTCAAAATGTTCTCATGTGTACACATGGCACTCACGTTTCGGGGACTTGGCTGATAGGGATCATTTTTATGTCGCTCTTTGGCAACTATTGTACTAGCAGAGACTGCAGGTGTTATGCTGTTCCAGGAGTATTCTATGTACGCAGCACAATATTTTGAGTAGGTGCCTTTGGGTGTTGCTGCTTTATCAGAGCAGTTGATAACTGAAAGTTCTTTGGTCTTGTAAGCTCTTTGTATGGAATGTGAAACACGGTCAACATTCATGCATTTTACTTTCCATCTTCCTTTTGCATGGTCCATTTTAGTCACAAATCCAATAACAATTTGATTCACATCAATGCTCCGTAACAACCAATTATCCTTCACCTCACTGGTGATGATTTGACATTGGCAAGCCCATAAATATGACAGAAACTTAAATATCTCATCGGTGCTACATAACTTGACTAAGAGGCTGATATACTTGGCCAAATGGCGCTGGAAAGGATAAGCATGTGGTTGATGGATTGTTGATGGAGCATCCTGTAGAATGTTCCAATAAATCAAGTCACAAAAAACACAAAATTGATTGAGATAAAGTTATGTATAGCAGTGTGATGGGGTGGCATTGGTGTATAGCAGTGTGATGGGGTGGCATTGGTGTATAGCAGTGTGATGGGGTGGCATTGGTGTATAGCAGTGTGATGGGGTGGCATTGGTGTATAGCAGTGTGATGGGGTGGCATTGGTGTATAGCAGTGTGATGGGGTGGCATTGGTGTATAGCAGTGTGATGGGGGTGGCATTGGTGTACTTCAAGTCTGATGTGAGCCATCACTCTTGTTTGCGCACATTATCAAAATGAGCAGTATCTATGATTAATAAAATTTGACAGTACATCCGACATCAAACTACACCAAGTCCAGAGTTTATTTGAAGAAAACATTTAACACTATCATGGGTGAAGCCAATTATTGCGGTACCATGTAGTGCGATGTTGCGCGTTGCAGGAAAACCTAGTTTGTTAACAACTTACACTAATATGACCAGGAAACAACATTTCCTCTGATCAATGTGTTGTTGACTACAAAAGTTTTAATGGTTTAGGTAAACAAAGTGGTTTTAGTATAGTACCTGCTGCACAATATTGCTCTGTTGCCTGTGAAAGAGGTAATGTCTGATCTAACACCACACCCAGGCTGTCCTATGGGTGTAGTGATGCTCAGTTACATGCAGGACAATGATATCCTTTGATTAGAATTGTGCTGCTAAAATAGACAAAGTTAAATAGTCAAAGCAATTCTTTTCCCAAGGATTTTACAAAAAGGTAGAACAAAATGGCAGGAAGAACAAATGCTACAGTGACTTAACTGTGTTGGATCCACCCAGGATCGCATGCTGGTTCCTCTTCTCCATTGCATACCTCTCTTGGCCCGTTTTTTAAACACTATATCTTCAGAGTACTGCTTATATGGACACTTTTGAATAAACCCATTAACAAAAAGTCACATTTCAGTGCACTTGACGAGAAAGTACATCTGACGTTAGTATTTTGAGCTAATGTGATTTTAGTTTTAGCTCCGTGCTTCTCACAACACAACCCTAGGGTACCTCACCCCTATGCATGGAGCCCACAACCCTAGGGTGCCTCACCCCTATGCATGGAGCCCACAACCCTAGGGTACCTCACCCCTATGCATGGAGCCCACAACCCTAGGGTGCCTCACCCCTATGCATGGAGCCCACAACCCTAGGGTACCTCACCCCTATGCATGGAGCCCACAAGTTGACATCTTCGGCTAGTATATAAGCATGACTGAAAAGTGTTCGTCTTAACGCTAATATTATTGCTATCACTGTAGCAGGCGGACCATGCGAGCTTACAGCGGCAGCCGCTTCCCTATACCTGGATCCACAATTACAAACCAGCGGCGGCGGTGGCAGGTGTTAGCTAGTGTGTGTGTGTGGGGGGGCCGCCACCCCTCAGCGGCTGTCGTGATGTCGGGCCACGCCCAACTGGACCAAGTGTAAGTTATAGCTTACGAATATTGAATTCGAGCCATGAGGCTTGTCGTTGGTATCTTCAACATTCAGATTGATAAGCAAAGGGACCATATCGCTGACGATACGGCTATATCGGAGCCTGTGTCAACATCCAGAATTAGGCGAGGGGGGGGTCCGTCATGAATAACTAATGAGGTGGGAGGGGACGGAAGAGGTGGGAAGAGATGTAACACAGTACTGAGCTATATAGGGGAGTGCTGCTATGGGGGGGGGGGGGGGGGGGGGGGGGGGGGGGGGGGGGGGGGGGGGGGAGTGGGTGGGGGGGGGGAGGGGAGGGTGTTGTAAATCGCTATGCTGTTAGCTCCCTAGCGTATTTTGCATGTAGACATGTAGATGACAGTATAGATCTTGTCATAATTACACTAAAATGCATACAAGTCTATACGTTTACTGATATAAAATGCATGATTGAAACATTCTTCTTTTGTGTTTACTGACATGTTAATTAAATTGATTGTTATGGCAAACAATTGTTTCAGAACCCATGTATCATGTGCTTAAGCATACGCATGCCTCTAGTTGCTAAAGGAGAAGATTCCACAGCTTGGCTCTAGAAAATACCCACTCAGGTGGTGCAGATGAGGCAGGGTTTGCCAAGTACTTTCCCCAATGCAAGCTTAGAATTCTTGGAAAACGTGAGTCGTGCGATTTCCACCTTGCAACTCTTTTCCTTTGTTTCGTGAAACTTGTGCACTTTCCAATGTGACCACACAAGGGAGAATTGCTTGCGACGTTGCGGGTACCTTACAAGCTCATCTGTGTTATAAACCCACAGTGAAGTCAGTACCTAGAGAGGAACTGCAACAAGCACCTGATGCTAGCAATGGCTGAGAATTTGCGCGGTTAACGAATGAATAAACGTAACTTGAAATTCATAATTCTATTTTTGAATTTAATTATCTGGCCTGGCACGTCGACCTTTCAGACTACAGGTGGCCTGACCTTATATATATATATATAAATATTGATGTCCATTTCCCTATGGATATGCATAAGAAGCTAATCCCACTAACCTCTCCTCAGTCATTCGGCTACGCAGAGAGCTGTTGATCCGTCGTAGTCCTGAAACGATCTTTCATGCTTCAACACTGTTATTGGAAGGGTACAACCCTATGGTCAGTAAAACAGTGATGTTTGGAAATACATCACTGTCTGTCAACTGTAGACTACTATATAGATCACGTGGTAGATCATGTGCAGGGTTGCCAGAAAGTCAGGCCAGGCTCCGGCCTGTGATCTAAAGGTCAGGCCACCGGCCTGTAGTCTGAAAGGTCGACGTGCAGGCCGGATAATTAAATTCAAAAATAGAATTATGAATTTCAAGTTACAGAGATTACGTTTATTCATTCGTTAACCGCGCAAATTCTCAGCCATTGCTAGCATCAGGTGCTTGCTGCAGTTCCTCTCTAGGTACTGACT
>JABACO010000019.1:1231257-1271257 GCA_013339895.1 Ephydatia muelleri
AACACACCAACACCGCACCAAGCACACCAACCCTCCCCATCACACAACCCTCCCATCACACCAACCCTCCCATCACACCAACCCCCCCAACACACCAACCCCCCCATCACACCAACCCTCCCCATCACACCAACCTAACTCACACTCTCATTCTCACCTCCATCAGGTCCCAGAACCAAATCTCACCATCCTCTGCCCACACACCTACCTAGTGATAGACCATATCACACATCACACATCACACACATCTCACATGCAGATATTAGTGTACACAAAGCCATCTTACATGCACATGTGCACTAAAACCACTCATGTACGCCTCCCATATGTACACACACACATACACACACACACACACATACACACACCACACTCTTCCTCTCTCTTACTCATTGAGCAGTTCTCCAGTTTTCCTGTCCAGCAGTCTGATCTTCTTGTCCAGGGATGGAGCCAAAACACAGTGACCATCTCGACAAACTGGTCTGAGGGATGGGAAAGAAAGTCTAGAAATCCCCATCAATGAAGAAGCAAGGGATAACCATCAATGGGGAAAGAGGAATTTCCCCTTTCCCGTGATCTTATGTCCATCATTTCTACACAAAGCCATGAGTCATGCACATGACCACTGATCATAAGCCATGAGTCATGCACATGACCACTGATGATAAGCCATGAGCCATGCACATGACCACTGATGATAAGCCATGGGCCATGCACATGACCACTGATGATAGGCCATGAGCTATGCACATGACCACTGATGATAAGCCATGAGCCATGCCCACACTTATGCTAATCCCACACTTATAGCTACATAGCATGGCATGCATGGATGGACGCACATGTCACATGCACCACATATCAAGCTGACTGCATGCTGTTTGGGGCTGGCCCCCTGATGAAAGTATTTTTTTAATGTTTGCAAAGAGGCCCCAAACAACGATGGACAGGAACCAAAGCATTATGTGCCCCCTGTTCTATGTGGGGCAGCATTAGGAGGGGAGGAGGGGGACAACACCTTGGTATCATCAACCGCACATCAAGGTCACTCCACACTGCATTGCAGTGTGAATTGCTGTACAGGCCAAGTTTGGAGACTGCCTGCACATGAAATCCATCACAATTGAGCACTTCCCAATGTAAAGTGCACGCTGGTCAGAAAGGCGCTGCACATACAGTCTCTACTGCCTAAAAAGCGATCACTCAAAGGTTGTTTTGGCCCTATCATGGAAGTGGCTGCAATACAAATGGGTGGTTTGAATGAGTGTAGAGTGTAAGTAGCCTCAATTGGGACTGTCCAGATCTGCAACCAAGATGGAGAAGTGACCACATACCCACGTATGGTGGTCAACTGGGTATGGTGGTCACCTGAGTATGGTGGTCACCTGGGTATGGTGGTCACCTGGGTATGGTGGTCACCTAGGTATGATGGTCACCTGGGTATGGTGGTCACCTGGGTATGGTGGTCACCTGGGTATGGTGGTCACCTGGGTATGGTGGTCACCTGGGTATGGTGGTCACCGAGTGTGATGGCCACCTGGGTATGGTGCCATGGTCACCTAAGTGACCACCATACCCAAGTGATCACCACACCCAGATAACCACCACATTGAGGTAAGGTAGACTGTATTGGTCCTTCCATTCCCATCTTAGATGTACATCAAACCTTCTACCCCCTGCTCTTCTCACTCCTGGGCTTCTAATTGTTGCCTCTTTGGGCAGTAACAGAGCAAAACCTCCCAAAGGGGTGTTCTTAGTTATAACCACTCCTCTCATGTCAGTGCATCTCAGTGGTTGATTTGAAATTTATACACTACCACCCATGACCCTATTTACATGTGTATCTCACCACTATCTTACTACTATCACCTTGACACCCGCTCCATGTCACCATGACCAACTATACATCATCATCACCATCACCACAATGATCATCATTATCATTGTCATCATCACCATCACCTTCATCCTAAGGAATATTTAAACACATATGCACACGCACAATCAAACCAGGCCCGTACACGAGATTTGAGAAAGGGGGTTTGACAAAAGCCTGAACACAAATTCATGATTTCTTAATATTCTTTTTTTTTTTAAAGTATTGTGTTTTAAAAAATAGGCTAAACTAAGCATAGTGATGTTACTATGTTCCTGAACAACCTTTTGAAATCAGCCATATCCAGAAATCAGCGGTCAAATGGACAAGGTAATTAATTCGAGGTTTGCAAATCATCAAAGCACATCTTCCCATAGACATGTATGGGGTTCTTCAATACCAAGCACACCAGTCAGCTTAGCCCACAAGGGATTGTTAGTACACTACATTTGGCATGATTTTTAGTAAGGTCACAGTATTTTTCCTATTTAAAAGGACATTGTCCTCAATGTGCAGGTAGTTATTGAGTGCATTTCTCATTACAATATTCCACAACCACTTATGTCAACACCATTACGACTTACTACTTGCCCACGAGAGAAACATATAGCTAGTACATCCAACAACCATAATGTGTACAAAAAACTAGGTCCTCCAATTTGGCTTCCATAACTGAAAGAAGTATTCCATATTGAATCAGTGGGTTGTCTCCGTCTCGTGCCCTCAGAATTGCGGGACACGTAAGGTCCCCCTTCCTCTGTGTACCAGTTGTATACTGAACTTGGTCTCTGCACCCCTCCTAACGCTACTCAACAAGGTTTGCTGCAAATGCATGTACCCATACAATCCGGATCATTTGTAAACGTCGCCCATACATACTAGTACTTGTCGTAATTTCATTGACCTGCTGTTAAGCTTTTACGTTCGTAGTTTATCAAAGTAACTGACGTACAACTACAGATATGGCGCACGTATACACAACTATCATTGGCACCAATACGGCTACTGCTAAGCATGCATGCCCAAACCAACCTCTCCCTGTAAGTGTTAGAAATGTTTTCTATTTCGTGCATATGCTAGCTCAAGCTCGATCGGTTTTCTGATTAATGCACAGGTCTTTCAGAGAGCTAATTAACAACAGGTGAGGCTATTGTTAATGGCCTGTGTGTGTAACAGTAGATGTGTGTGCCCCTGCGTTGCTATTTTTGTGTGCCTCTGCATTGCTAGCTATGTGTGCCTCTGCATTGCTAGTTGTGTGTGCCTCTGCATTGCTAGTTGTGTGTGCCTCTGCATTGCTAGCTATGTGTGCCTCTGCATTGCTAGTTGTGTGTGCCTCTGCATTGCTAGTTGTGTGTGCCTCTGCATTGCTATTTTTGTGTGCCTTTGCATTGCTAGTTGTGTGTGCCTCTCTGCATTGCTAGTTGTGTGTGGGGGGTGATGGGGGGGGGGGGGGGGGGGGGGGGGGACATGTAGCATTATCATTCAGAAGGTCAGACCAATGTTGTGTTAGCTGTTTGTGGGGCATGCAGGGGGTTATTCAAGCCTGTATGGAGCATTCTTAGCCTTTGCATAGGTTTAACCCTCCAACTACTTGGCTGATTCTGGGTATAACAGCAACCAATGCAGTGACACCAGAGCCACACACACAACTACACTGTAGGAATGCAAAGCCACACATAACTTGCAATGCAGAGGCACACATGAAATTGCAATGCTGAGGCACACACCACTACCGAAGGAAAGGACACACACCTTGCAATGCACTGAGACACAACTAGCAATGCATGCAGAGGCACACACAACTAGCAATGCAGAGGCACACACAACTAGCAATGCAAAGGCACACACAACTAGCAATGCAAAGGCACACACAACTAGCAATCCAGAGGCACACACAACTAGCAATGCAGAGGCACACACAACTACCAAAATAAAGGACACACTCTTTCACAGCACTGAGGCACAACTAGCAATGCAGAGGCACACACAACTACCAAAATAAAGGACACACATCTTTCAAAGCACTGAGGCACAACTAGCAATGCAGAGGCACACACAGCTAGCAATGTAGAGGCACACACAACTAGCAATGCAGAGGCACACACAACTAGCAATGCAGAGGCACACACAGCTAGCAATGTAGAGGCACACACAGCTAGCAATGCAGAGGCACACACAACTAGCAATGCAAAGGCACACACAACTAGAAATGCAGAGGCACACACAACTAGCAAAGCAGAGGCACAAACAAGTAGCAATGCAAAGAAGCACACACAACTAGCAATGCAGTGGCACACACATCTATTGTTACACACAGGCCATTAGCAATAGCCTCCCCTGTTGTTAACTAGCTCTCTGAAAGACCTATGCATTAATCAGAAAACCGATTGAGCTTGAGCTAGCGTATTACTGCGTACGCACGAATGAAAAACATTAATATCAGGGAGAGGTTGGTTTGGGCATTTAAGTGTGGAAGGTGTTGTTATTAGCCTAAAACCACTCACCCATGTAGTCGAAAGTGTTGTACAAAATGTATGCTGCTTTGTTGCATAATAAGTTGTGAGCTACACAGCCAAAAGTAATTTTCTGTACCGGATATGTGACATGTGATTCATACTTGTATCATAACGGGTACAACCTGGAACATATCGGTTCAGCACGACCTATGGTACAGTCTGTTCTATCATTTTGTTACATACATGTATATGAAGACAGTTTGACATTTTGTACCAAACTGTACTAACATTATGACCATAGATGCTAAAATATCATGTATGCTACAAATATGATTATCATATACTGTACAATATGGGGGCTCATAAGCTAAGTCAGTTCATGACGTAAGACGATTGGCTCATAGCGATTTGGACTGGAAACTTAGGCAATGTACTGTGCATGCGCAAGGGTAACGACCAAAGTGTAATTGAGGTTTTCTGGGTGAAAAAAAAAATTGTCACACATTATCTACGGGCAACAGTAAAATCTTAATAGGGGTAATGTTAATACCAACAGAAATTTGGCTAGCGGCAGCATGTTAATTTTCAAAATCTCCAATTTTTTACTCCATCAGGTCAAACGTTATTCTCATTTAAAACCTTTGCCTACATTTGCGAACACCCGTTATAATCCGCTCACTGCTGTATCTCTTGAGCTAGCTCTCACCATTATTAACAATTTTATTAATTGGATACGCAATGACATACTTTTATTAATAAATTATGCATGGTAGATATTAATTTTTTGCCTTGATTATAGTTTAAGAATGGTTCATACTATAATTTTACGAAGTACACACATCATTGTAAATTCTAAACCTGTTTAAAAATCAATTCGAAAAAAAAAAGCAAGATGACCGCCTATGTATGGGCCATTTCTGGATATGTCTACTCATCTTACATGAAAGTTACGGTCAAATGAAACAGTTGGCATGGCTTAACATCCTGGAGGGGGGTTAGATTGAACATCTCTTTTTAGTCCTCACCACTCCTACACCCTCACACTCCTCTCACTTGCCAATGCTGTTTCGTGTGCTTTGACCTCATGACTTCCAATCACCAACATGGATGTTGCTGAAATGGCTATCTTCCTAGAGGGATCCTAGGTCTGAACTGAGGGACCTTGGACTATTCGGTATCACTGATGTGCCACTTTGGTTTACCATGTCCGACACCTGTGTGAGTGTGCTATGTGTGTGTCTGTATTTGCATTTGTGGAGTGTGGACATGTGTGTGCATGTGTTTGTGTGCGTTGTGTGTGCATGTGTTTGTGTGCGTTGTGTGTGCATGTATGTGAGTTGAGTGTGTATGTATGTGCATGTGTGATAGTGTGATAGTGTGTTAGGGTGTGATTTGTGTGTACAAACACAAGGAGCTGAGAAGTAATGAACACACATCAGGTCAAGAGTTGTGGCTGCTGCTCACCTTGCAGTACAATGTGAGCTTGTCATCACATTGACCTCATCTGATGAACTTCTTGAATCCCCAGTCATTTCCCTGGACAAGCCATTGCCCTCTAACTCTCTGCAAGTGAGACCCATGTCAGTGGCAGTGATAACACATGCACAAATGTACACACATTCATGTATACACATTCAACACAAATACATGCACAAACACAAGTACGTACACAACAGACCAATGCACACAACATATACACACACTACTCAATGTACTTACACACACACAAATACAGCAAATACATCAACACACCACACCACACACACACACACACACACACACACACACGCATGCACAAACCCCTCTTAGCTCTATCTAGTATTGACTCCACTTCACTTCTATTCTCCGTTCAGCTCGTTGTCCAGCTCACGTGCACTATTAGTATAGACATCAGCATTTACGAACACAAATAAAGCAAGAACGGGAAGAGCTTTAATTAGTACAACTACGCTACACCTATCACTCAGTTAAAGTTGTAGTGGTTGTATCTTAGCGATGGGTCTGGTAAATATACCGGTATAAGTAATCTGAAGTAATCGCAAGCGATCAGCTAGCTCTACATGGATCTCCCTCGATCATATATAGCGCTACGAAGCAGCGTCTGCCATTTTAAGGATGCCAAATCTAACTTGACTACCGGCACACTGTACCACTGGCATATACATGTATTTCTCGATCATTTTTGTGGAGTAAACGTGTGAGTCTGATTCAGGCAAGCATTTCCCCAGAGCCAGGTACTCGCGCCCATGTTCAACCGTCCATTACGTAAATCATTGCGAGAATAAACATTCAGTACTAAAAGTGACTCAGGAACCTTGAAGTAGGGTAAGAGTGTTCCAGGGTATCAGACACCTACCTTAATGATTTATATCCTGAGAAAAATGTACAAAGGTCTTGAAAAAACCTCAAATTTGTACAGGTGTCTATGGACGTGTTGTTTTAGAGGCATGGAATCGACAGATAGACCCTGGAGTTTTTTTTGTTTCAGTATAGTTTATTATGTCCTTCTTGCTTGGCATTTTGATTTCTGTCATTTCCTGATTTTTGCTGAACAATAGACATTTCCTCATACATTTCAATGGGCGCGTGAACGGTGAAGGGTATCGCGTCAGCAATGCGTCAGCAATGCGTCAGCAATGCGTCATCAATGTCCGAAATTTCTGGCAATGATAATTTGGAGTATACCGACTCTCTCCTCGAAGTCCTCTTGATATCACTGCCGTTTAGCAGATCGCTTAGATTCAATATCCGTGTTGTAGCTGTCGTGTACAGAGGCTGTAGCTATCAGAAATCATATATGATCTCAGATAGCTATTGTATTCAGTTGCGTAGGAACGTGTCACCCAATTATCTCCATGTTGAATAACATATAACCAACCCTTTTAAGGGCCGTCGACTATTAATGGAATGCCACATCGTCAGCGATATGGTCTCTTTGCCTATCAGTCTCAATGTTGAAGATACCAACGACAAGCCTCATGGCTCGAATTCAATACTCGTAAGCTATAACGTCCTAGTTGGGCGTGGCCGGACAACATCACCCAATTATATTACTCCAGCGTTGGGGCCCGCCCTCCCCCCCCCCCCCCCCCCCACACACACACACACCTGCCGCCGCCTCTGGTTTGTGGTTGTGGATCCAGGTATGGGTAAGCGGCTGCGGCTGTAAGCTCGCATGGTCCGCCTGCTACGTACATAGTTACCTCGAGTGATAGCAATAATATTAGCGTTTAATAAGATGAAACACTTTTCAGTCATGCTTATATACTAGCCGAAGATGTCAACTTGTGGGCTCCATGCATAAGGGTGAGGCACCCTAGGGTTGTGGGCTCCATGCATAGGGGTGAGGCACCCTAGGGTTGTGGGCTCCATGCATAGGGGTGAGGCACCCTAGGGTTGTGGGCTCCATGCATAGGGGTGAGGCACCCTAGGGTTGTGGGCTCCATGCATAGGGGTGAGGCACCCTGCGGTTGTGTTGTGAGAAGCACGGAGCTAAAACTAAAATCCCATTAGCTCAAAATACTAAATGTGACCTTTTGTTAATGGGTTTATTCAAAAGTGTCCATAAGCAGTACTCTGAAATACACAGTGTTAAAAAATGGGCTAAGAAAAGGTATACAATGGAGAAGAAGTACCAGCATGTGATCCTGGGTGGATCCAACACAGTTATAAGTCAGTGTAGCATTTGTTATTTCTGCCATTGTGTTATACCTTTTGTAAAATCCTGGGGAAAGAATTATTCAGTTTGACTGTTTAACTTTGTCTTTTATAGCAGCACAATTCTAATCAAAAGATATCATTGTCCTACATGTAACTGAGCATCACTACACCCATAGGACAGCCTGCATGGGTGTGGTGTTAGATTAGACAATAACGTAGTGTATACACCTTTCCAGTTCATTTCTCCAGTCATGTACATGTACAGGATCTGGAGATGAGACTTGTCAAGAGGTGTTTCTGTGTGCATGATGTAATAACAAGTACAGTACATACATACGCAATAAGCTCTAGGTACATAGAATGCCTCACAAACCTCTATATTCTTAAGTATTGCATGAACACATTGAATTAATATTGGCAGTGCTTTTAATTATAGAGAAGGTGAATCACAGTGATATGTTGCACAGTTTGCCACAGCATACCTGACATGAAATTTGCTCGATGCATATTCATGATCTTGCCATTGTACACTACTTAACTGCTTGTGTCATCTTTGGAAGTCTACAAATGCCATTTGTGGTCTGGTCTTTGGTCATTCCAGCATCCATCTTAACACTCAGGTGAGCCAACCTAAATGACTCTGTAACATTATGATGATTATTATTATTATTATTTTGTACTATAAATTAGGTTAGGAAATGTTTCTCACTCAGGCACAGGCTATAACCTCTCTGTAGTGTTTCAGAGCACCTTAATTTCTCAATATCCATTCCTATGCATGTTCTGATGTCATAAAGACCTCATTTTGCATGTTAAGAGACAACAGGAGTGATAGTGCTCATCAAAATGTACACCAATGCCACGATTATATATCTGCAATGCTGCATATAATTTAATGTGTTCAGTTGTGTATTCATGTGACATGATTTCTTGGTACATTCTTCAGAATGCTCTACAGGTCCTCCCTATTCGGCCCTTTTTTCCTAAAGGTATTGAATTTGTCACGGACTGTAGTAGCACTGATGGGATGGATATCACATCTTTTAACCTGTCCAGGTACTCAGGACCTTATCAACAAGGAAAAGGATAACTGGATGTTATGGAGCTCGAAAAGGAATGAAATAGTTATTGAGCAATCAACCAAAAGGACTCTTTCAATAGGAAGATTGGCATTGAAGGGAAAAGGCATAGGTGAATCCCATGTTTCAAATCCAATTTCCAATAACATCAAAAATGCTATGACACAAAAAATGAAATAATTTTTCAATTTGCAATACTGAAAGACCTCCCTACCAATACAGAAAAAAACATCTTCTCCAATGATGCAATGAAACTTAAAAACGTCTACCCCAATGATGCAATGACACTCATGAAAATAAATATGTACTCCAATGATGCAATGACATATAAAGACATCTATTCCAATGATACAATGATACTAACAAACAGCTACTTCAATGTTTCAATGACACTTAAATACATCAACTATGTACTACCTTTCTCCAAAGCTGTGCCAACGTATGAATACATTGACGACATGCTTTTGAAACCTCACAACACCAAATCTCTTGTTACACACACAACTAAAGACATATATATACTGCTTTGGGCTCAGTACATTGAACTGTATGCTCTGTACATTGAATTGTACTGGAGCAGTGTACTACTTACACTCTGGACCATCTGCACTGGAGCAATGGCTGCACGTTCCCACAATTTGAGATATAAAAGATATTCCCAACAGCCAGGTTTGCAATATTTGGCTATTGGACACCAGGGCGCTGATCTTTCATCACAGTGGAGGACAGATCCCTTATCCCCCAAGGAAGAGATTATTCATACTATTTGGTTCATAGGGGTTTTTGTGTTCAAGGATGTGGTGGCTGGTATAGCTTATGCTGGTGTAGTTTATGTTGGTGTAGTATATTCTGAACCACAAGGGCCTGCAGTTCAAAGTATATTTGTTTCACTTTTAATAAAGAATTTTGCACCAGGCAATGTTCCAGGAAATGCATCAACCACTGCTCCAACCATTGCTCCAACCATTGCTCAAACCATTGCTCCAACCATTCCTCCAACCATTGCTCCAACCATTGCTCAAACCATTGCTCCAACCATTGGTCCAACCATTGGTCCAACCATTGCTCCAACCATTGCTCCAACCATTGTTCCAGCCATTGGTCCAACCATTGCTCCAGCCATTGTTCCAGACATTGCTCCAAATAGTGCTCCAACCACTGCACTGATGACCACTGACTCAGCCCTAGCTGTCATTCTTCCCATTCATAAAAACACATTGGAAACAAATAGCATTCAAATGGAGTCATCTCACCCAATCAATGATGCTTATTTTAATGGGGTTGATGAGAGGGGCACGCCAAATAGAATTTGTAAATTGGGACATGTGAGTGATGAATGCTTATCTAATCTGAACCCTGAAGGAGATCGTGTGTCATGCCTACCTTGGAGCAGTTCTTCCATGACATGTACATGTACAGCTGCTCTCAACAATTCAGTACTGTGTGGACCTCCAACAGCTCCACTAGCTTGTGTAAAGTTCAAGATGCTGTTGTTCGTGGATATAAGAAAAGGTTGCAAAGACAAAATTCTCAAAAGAAGGACTTTGAATGTGCATGTGAGGCAGAAGACTCCTCCCTTCCAGCACAGAGATGGTACACACTACCCTCAATGTAGTCAGTGAGTTCAAAGGTGCTGCAGCTGACCTGGTCACGGGCAGAGGGGGTGGTGCTAAGCCACGAAGCCAAGCTCAAAGCACAAATGCCCAATGCCCAATGTCACAATTACCCCTTGATCAAGTCAATATTCAGGACATGGCTCAAACCAACTGCAAAGCTAATACACAAACCTTTGCTCAATTGAGTTGTGCTGCAAGAAATACTCCTGCAACCACTGCACCAATAGCACTGATCACCACACATCCAAGAATTCAGATTCCTTCATCCACTGTAACAGTTGATGTCATTCTTTGTAAAGAAAGCAAAGCCATATTCAGTTCAGCCACAGAGTGTTTGTGTTCTGAGGACTACAGTCACATGATCCCTCTGTTGGAGCAGATCACCCAGCACACCTGTGCCACTCAACACTGCCAAGCCTTGCTGTTCAGACACTTTGGCCTTGGTCTCGCCCACTACAAGATGGCCGACCACCATGAAGCCACAAAACACTTCATGGAGTACAGGAGCTTGGCCCTCAGACCTGCAGACATCTCTCTGGCCCATGTCTACCTAGGAGACATCTCCACCATTAAATCCAACTACAGCAATGCAGCTTATCACTATCTTGAGGCCATACACAACTACGGAACCAATAACCCAAGTACCCTCTTCAAACTGGTAATGCCCAGTGTTTCAGCACTCTATGCTAAGCAAGGGGCAGCTCTAAAGCAGACCTCTCAGATGCTCCAAGCAGTGGAGGCATTCAGAAATGCCATCCACCATGCACCAGACATCAATAGCAGGCTCCCTGTCCACAACAGCTGGGGAACCTCTTTCAGTCCATGGGGGACTACACTGAGGCGCTGCAAGAGTACAAGAGGCAGTCAAGCTAGGGGAGGAGCTCAATGACCTTGTGTCCCTGGCTGGGCATATGGAACATGGGGAATGCGCACCTGGGTCTGCACCAGAAGGATGCAGCCCTCCATCACCTCAAGAAGGCATTGGCTCTCACCATAGAGCATGAGTCCACCCCTCAGGCCATCAGCAGAGCCTACAACAACCTCGGGACAGCCTACCAGAGCTTGGAGGACTTCAAGGGGGCAGAGGAGAACTTCAACTTGGCGCTGGATCAAGCCGTATATGGAAATGATGTTGCTGGTCAAGCAAGGGCACGAGGTAACCTAGGCAACCTCTTGATGTTGAACAAGAAGTACGAGAGAGCTGTTGAGCAGTATTCAGAAGTCTTCAGACTCTCCAAAGACAGGCAAGTGCTGTCCACAGCAAATCACAACAGGGGGTGTGCCTACCTTGAGTGGGCGGAGCAATTGAGGTCAGGACAGAATGGCACAACCAGTGGGATTAGCAACCTACAAGTCTTGTGCAATTCAGGCACCATGGTACCCAGTCCTGGATTTACACCTACAGAGCTGTACAGGCTGGGAGCTAGTGACCTGACACAGGCTATTGAGCTGTGCAACGAGGTGTTGCAGAGTACCAAAGGGTCCATGCAAGGACTGTCTCTCTCTGTGTCTCTGATTGAGAGCAGCTCCCGTACCTTCCACAAGCTGCAGGACTGTCTGATTGGTCTGCAGCAGATGGATGAAGCTTGTGGTTGCTGAGCAGTGCAGAGCTAGGACCCTAGGGGAGAGAGACTGCTGGAGAAGATGGGGGGAGGTGTAAACCACCTGACCCCACCCCTCTCCCTGGAGCAGATTCAATACATTGTGAAATCCCAGGAGCATCCAGTTGTGTACTTATCCTACACAGGTGCCAAGCTGATAGTGTGGCTGATTATTCCCATATATGGTCATGTCCAAATAGATTGCAGAGTAGTTGAGGTGGAGAAGCTGGAGAAAGAGAAGTTTGGAGGCAAGACATTTGACCAATATGTCCGCCAGAGTGTGCAGGAGGCTGTGGTAGGCAATGATCTGGAGTTATTCCAGGATGTGTCTGGTTCCCAGACCTCTCCACTAATAGTGCTATTTGATGTTGTTGTCCTTCCAATCCTTGACTTGCTTAGAAAATGCAAATTGCAGGACATAAAAAGCTTGATCTTAATTCCAGATAGCTACCAGCCTTATTCCATTTGCTGCCCTCCATCCTGAGAGGATTTCAACAATACCTTTGGTACACCTTCAGCATTCAGATGATGCCCTCTTTGTTGATCATGGGCATCCTAAATGAAGCCCACCCCACCAGGGCAGTGATGTACGATAGAAGGACAGCCTGTGTGGTTGGTAACCCTCACATCCCCATCTTTGAACACAACGATGAGGAATGGAGCCTGGGAAGACTTCCACATGCCACTGATGAGGCCAAGTGGATCTCCCAGCTTCTTAAAGTCCAACCACTTCTGCATGAGCAGGCCACTAAGGTTGCCGTGGTCAACAGCTAAGCCCATGCTCAGGTGATCCACATTGCCACACATGGTAGTGCCGTATCAGGTTTCTTAGCCTTTTGCAGGTCCTGATTCATCAATGGAAAGCCATCAAAATCTTCAGACATCCTTCTTCTACCAAGTGAGGTGGAACAGATGAACATCAAAAGCGGCCTTGGTTGTTCTGAGCAGCTGTGACAGTGGTCGTGGAATGGTGCGTGCAGGATGGCATCATTGGGATGGGAAGGGCCTTCTTCTTGCTGGTGCCCAATCTGTCCTCACCACTCTGTGGAGGATCCCAGACGAGAGTGCAGGCATGTTCATGCAGTTCTTTCTACCAGTACCTTGTGGATGGCCTGGGCACCACCCATGCCCTCCAGAAGGCCACTCTGAGTGTGAGATGCTTCAGGAAGTACTCCCAGTGCACACACTGGGGTAGGGTTCCAGCTGATCGGGAGGGAAACTTACCTCCATAGAAACGAAGACGACTGAGGAAGCATTGCTTGCTGCATCTCTGGGACACAAGGTGGTGCCTTTCCCCAGGTAGCTGTAGTGGAGAAACTGGAGCAAGGGCTAATTCCAAACTGCATCCAGCCTAGCAATGTTCAAGTATGTTACAAGATGGGTGAGTATGTCTTCATTCAGGTGTTTTGTTTTGTCAAACAGATCCTTCTGGGCTATGAAGGCACAGAGCTTACAGATCCTGTGAAAACTTTCATTCACTCCTTCTACGATTATTTCAGAGGTGGGGTGTCTTCTGGATCAGCTGCCAGATCAAGAAGAAGTGGCGGCAGCTTGTGTCAAGAAAGCTTTGGAGGTGTTGTGTGTGTGTATGTGTGTGTGTGTGCATGTGCGTGTGTGCGGTGTGTGTGTGTGTGTGTGTGTGTGTGTGTGTGCGTGTGTGTGTGCGTGTGTGTGTGTGTGTGTGTGTGTGTGTGCGTGTGTGTGTGTTGTGTGTGTGTGTGTGTGTGTATGTGTGTGTGTGTGTGTGTGTGTATGGTATTGAACTGTCTGGTTATCTTCACAGGTTATAGACGAGATAGAACTGAAGACACACAATATAGCTGCATTGGTCGTTCTGGAGAGCATAGGTCCAGATACATTGACCAGCTTTTCCAGTCGAAGAGAAATGGCAACGTTCCACAAGTTACTATGTCACATATGCACTCACATTATTGCAACCCTCCATGCTGGAAACAACACTGACCTCAGTAAGCATTGTGGGCCAGATAGACACTCTTTTTGATCAGAGGATCAAACATCATTGGAAGTGGAAACCATTCTACCCCATTCACACAATCCAGAGGATAGTTTATGGACATCTGCAGAAGACAAAGTGTCCTTCCCCATCAGATGAAGACAGGGTTGCCCTTGAAATTCTTGTTGATATCACCAAAGGCTCTCCACCAGTCATTGATATCATGACCTCTAAGGGAATGTCCACCAAATATCCAGAATCATTGGATGCCTTTATACGCAGGCTAGTATTTACTCTGGATGAAAGTGAACCATATTCAAATGTCATTGACAAACAGCCAATGAAAGCAAGGAATTGTGTCAGCTTTGACTTGTGGAATGCTATCAATACACTAGCAGACCTTTGTGAACTGACATCTTATGAAGAGCTGTTTCTTCACTGCCTCTGCATATTTCATAATGTACCAGTCCCAAAATGTGTCCTTGAGGGACTATCCTGCTTAATAAAGCGCTCCTATAGCCAGTTGACCTCATGTCAAGAGATGTATCAGAAACTAGTGGAATTTAACCTATTGAAATCATATCCACATCCTGTTGTCCTTTGTCCCCTGGAGGGGAAGTGAAGGAAGCACCTCCATGCTATGGTGTGGCACCTGTTGTTGCCACAGCGATATGGAATGGCAAGATGAATGACACTGACAAAGTTATGGCCCTAGGCATTGTGTACAGAGTATTTGAAGACATCTACTCAAACAGGCATATTCTGAGCTCATCAGAACTTCAACACGTCTTTGGTTTAGTGTGTGTAGTGCTTGAGGTGTGTAACTGCATCTGCTACCTGATAGGTGAAGAGTGCTACCAGCTGTTCTATCTAATGCTAGAAAGATTCAAGAACATATGCAATGCTTTATCATGACTGTATCTCAGTTTTACAGTTTTGTGTTGTAGATGTGTTGACATTATATGTATTCCCTTCATTTGAGAATGGACTCTTTGATGCATGACAGGGAATGGGTGTGCAATTCTTGTCTCTATGTAGTATCATTTTGCTAGAAATCATTACCCTCAGTTGACTAAATCAGATGCACAACAGAGTGACTGAGACCTTATGTTCCAGAACATGCTTCCATGATCAAAAGATGAGCATGCTGAATTATTATATTGCTATTGGTTGTGTTTGGGAGAACTAATGAATGGTGTCTTTTAGGTCCCATCCAATTATGCATAAAAGAACAGCAGTGGGCTAACAAGTCAAATATTGACATCAGTTTGAATTAGTGGTGATGATAGATGGATCCATAGTGAGAGGTCTAAACAGTGTGCCCCTCCCTCTTGCTGAAACCCTGAAGCCACCACTGGTAAGGTGGAACACTGCATGCCGCTTCAATGTCTCAGTTACATTGAATGCCTAAATTCTACTTCAGAACATCAAAACAGAGATTACAAGACATGCATTCAGTCAAACCCAATTGCCTGGTTCCTTATATCATGTATATACAATATATATTAAAATTATTAAACAATTTGATGACATTAACATGATATCATGACTCTGCCCTGCCGTCTTGAGTGAGCCAAATTTCTGGTGCAGCAGCCCATTGCAGCAGAGACCCACAAGCTCCACCCCAATGGACTAAAATGTCCGGAGTTGGTTGGGACTTGCATTCCAGCTTTTGATTCTGTCTCTAACCACAATTTTCTCATAACGTTATACGTCTATGGCAGAGGTTAGAATATTGATTGGAATAGAGCACCTTCAGCAGTCACACACACACACACACACACACACACATGTATATGCACGCAACTGCAACGAGTTCCATCACAGCGATATGTCTGATCATCTTCCCAGAGCATACCTCCACAGCTGTCTGATGGGGCCTGATCATCTTCCCAGAAATCCTCCACAGCTGTCTGATGGGGCCTGACCATCTTCCCAGAGCACTCCAGAAATCCTTATAGTCATGGACCTGACCATCTTCCTGGAGCAAGCCAGCAATCCTGTGGGAGTACGAGGGAGGGAAATTAGCTGAGGGAGTGGTTGAGAGCTGTAAGGAGGGGTCAAGAAAGGTAGAGAGGGAGGGAAGGGATCTTAAGAGGGAGGGATGAATAAAGGACAATAACAAAGTTTGGAGTAAGTACTTTCTATACATGTATCACCTGTATGGACATAACTGTGCATAACTGTACCCTCTGTCCCAACCCCAAACTGGAAGGTGGTACTATCAGCTGCCTGGTGCCTCATTTTGGTGAAGCCATCAACACCACTGCCACAGTCATAAGTGATGTTCTGGCGCACACTGCTGTACTTGAGGCGCAAGGAAGCGCAGGGGTATGGAGAGGTCAGCCTGCTAACATGGAGGGAGAGGAGGAACATTATGACTAGGACGTCACATCCATCCTTACAAGTTCATGTGTACATGTAACTGCATGGTGTTAACAGTTACAGATACATGTACTTATGTGTACATGGCCTACCAGGTACATCTAGCATCAAAAGTCACTTGAAACCTCCACATCCCACCTTGCCAGAGTGGACTACTTTGGCTCAATGTTCTTGGCGTGTATTCCTGTCTGTCCCTGGAAAGGGATACATCTAGTTTGAACATTTAAAGCCCTCTCTAGACAGACTGAGCACAAATACATACACTTTCTTTTAGAAGGAATGGGGGGGGGGGGGGGGGGGGGGGGGTGAACTGGGGGGTGTTGTGGTAACCTCAAACTATTTATTATTTAGATAGCGCAGTATAATTACTTCCTGAACAAGATCATTGTTAATGTCTGTTGTCCTGAATGTCCACCTGGGTGTCCAATTATATCTCCCGGGTGGACATTCAGGACAATAGACATTAAACAGTAATACACAAGCCACACCGTTTTTCAGATTATTATAGACAACCAATCAATCTAAATAGCAAGGATACAACAACTGAGCTCATGTGGAAGTGTTGCTTAGAAAGTTGAAAGCAAATGTGTAATGGTTTTTCGTTGAAGTTTATTAGATGCTTGCAGAAATGAGATATCATTAAGAGGTTCTTTTGTAGTGTTATGTTGTATTAGCTATTAGCATACGCTTGTATTAATTAACAAGCACAGACTTATAATTTATACCTCTGCCAAGGCGATCATATGCACCAATTGTATTGCAATTTGTTCTACTGGCTGTATTCTTGCTACTTATTTTTGTGTGTTGTGCAGTTTCCATCTAGTTTCAGAGTAAGGTTCGCATGGTATGTATTTCACAGCATATGATCCAATCTTCTATCTAGTGTGACTGTATTATCTCTATGTACATGTAAACCTGTCACTCTTCTTTGTAACAGTCCATTACATAGCAAGAAAACGTTTTTTGGCAGTTTATCTTACTTCTTCTGCCTACTCTGATTAAATCCTCCTTATCTTTACAGCATTTTCTACCAGGCAATCTACTCTAAATACAGCCCACCAACTATACTGCTTTGTTGCAGCCCTTCCTAAAACACATGTACTCACAGCTGCTTCTGGTGTTCCTGGGGCTCCTTCGACCTGGGGTGCCACAGGATTGCCTGCAGCCCCAGCCAGCCCTGGTAGACCAATATCACCCTACGAGGTGACCTTGGTGAGTAGAGCATAGGACAGTGCGATTCCCTTCGCTCCCACAAGTCCAATCCTGTCTAGACCCCCAGGAACACCCTAAAGGAGTGTGGATGTGTGTGTACATGCATAGATTTTACAGGGAAGAAATGAAATGAACACACACCACCCATAACCTGCCGCCATACACATCATACACACTCACTAGTACTCCAGGATGGCCATCACTACCATTATATGTATTAAAACCCTGTGACACTGGAGAGGAGAGAGGTACAATGAAATGGGAGGGGTATAACCAACTTCCCAAGCACTCCAGAAATCCTTGTGGATTTTTGAAGTGCTCCGGGAAGATAGATGGTCAGGCCCCATCAGACAGTTGTGGTGACCATCTTCCTGGAGCAAGCCAGCAATCCTCCATAGCGTCTGATGAGGCCTGATCATCTTCCCAGAGCAAGCCAGAAATCTACAGTACTGGACCTGCCCATAATACTCCAAATCCACAGTACAGGACCTGACCATAGTCCTGGAGCATGCCAGAAATCCTCCACAGCCATCTGATGGGGCCTGACCATCGTCCTGGAGCAAGCCAGAAATCCTCCACAGCTGTCTGATGGAGCCTGACCATCTTCCTGGAACAAGCCAGCAATCCTCCATAGCTGGCCTGACCATCTTCCCAGAGCAAGCCAGAAATCTACAGTACTGGACCTGACCATCTTCCCAGAGCATGCCAGAAATACTCCACGGCCTTCTGATGGGGCCTGACCATCTTCCCAGAGCACTCCAGAAATCCTCCACAGCTGTCTGATGGGGCCTGACCATCTTCCCAGAGCACTCCAGAAATCCTCCACAGCAGTCTGATGGGGCCTGACCATCTTCCCAGAGCAAGCCAGAAATCTTCAGTCCTGGACATAACCATCTTCCTGGAGCAAGCTAGAAATCCTCCATAGCTGTCTGATGGGGCCTGATCATCTATCTTTCCAGAGCACTCCAAAAATCCACAGACTTGGGCCTGACCATCTTTCCAGAGCATGCCAGAAATTCTCCACAGCTGTCTGATGGGGCCTGACCATCTTCCTGGAGCAAGTCAGCATTCCCGCCTCCACAGCTGTCTGATGGGGCCTGACCATCTTCCCAGAGCATGCCAGAAATCCTCCACAGCTGTCTGATGGGGCCTGACCATCTTCCCAGAGCATGCCAGAAATCCTCCTTAGCCATCTGATAGGGCCTGACCATCTTCCCAGAGCAAGCCAGCAATCCTCAGTCCTGGACACATCTGATGGTAGGTGTGGAGTAAGTAACACATTTACATTCCTAACTGTCATACAAGCACATAAGTGAATGTTAGGTGAGAAAGGTCATAAGCAGCTAATTATTGTTTGTATTCTCACCACAGATCAGGAGGTGGTGTCTCTAAAGCTTCTCGATTCACAAATGATCCTGGTAAGGCTACTATCCAATGTGTAGCCTACATGCAGTAATATAAATACTTCATTTCAACTTGGCTACCTGACTTGCTGTGAAGTCCTTTTTACTGTCTCACATGTAGCATGGCCTTGATTGACGAATGAACACTGTTACTCGAATGTACACTGTAAAGTCGTATAGTTTTGGCATGCTATCAACACCATACACTTACAGTACAGGAAATATATGACATGCCTAATATATAAGACTTGCCCGCACAATAACATGCTTACCCCAGCTTTATTACACATATATGAAGGGAAATAAATACTTACACATATGATTATGTATTGTTTTGCAGGAGGATTTGAATACTTATGGTATCGACTGGAATGGTCCACTTGCTGTTTCCAGAAATGACGATGATTATGAGGTCACAGTACCGTATATTCAATCTCCTTTACCAGATGGTGTATTGCATGACTTGCAGGAAACTGTTCATCCTCTTGACCAAAGTTCTAACCATGGCATTGACTTATACATGTCAGCTTTGCAATTTGTTAGTTGTCGATTGTAAGTGCCTGTGAATGTTGTCTATAACTCAAATTTGCAATTTTGTACTAGTAGATTGCGGAGAAAGAACATGCATGCGCATGAATGAAACCTTTTCTTTTTTCACCGTATTATTTCCTGCATGAAATATTGTCGCAGAGAAGTTCACAGTTATATCTTTCTTTCTTTTTTTTTTCCATGGGAGGGCTGTACAGTGACACAATTACGATACGAACCACATTGCATTCACCGTGAAATCATTTTGGGACTCGCTTTTATTTAACGTTCAATCAAACAGTAATTTTACAGTGGATTTTAAAATGAAATGGTATCATTTCTTTTCTGGTGTATATAACCATGCCGTGGAGCAAGCCCGTTCTGAACTGAGGTACAGTCGAGGCTAGGAAGCTAGATACTTCCTTATACCAGTTTGGCAACATAAGGGAAATAGAATTCACCATTCTATGCGGTATCCCCACAGCATGATACTGAGGACGGTTTATGTATTGGTTCTTGAGTCGCCAACAACGCGGCCTCAACTCGAAAACTATGTGATTGTGACAAATAATTGTTCGATGATATATCGCGATATAGACGATATCGGCAAGAACCATATCGTGGCAGAACTAGCTACAATACAGTTCCCAATAAAGGTGGATGTATGAGGATGGTAGGCTTTCCATGTGTGAATGTTGTACAATAATTGCAGGATTGGTATAAGGGTGTGCTATATTGTGGGTGTAGTGGGAGTTGCTTGTGAGTTGTAGCTATTTAAAAGAATAATGCGCCCATAAAATAGCATGCAAGCACTACAGCCGCATAGGACGGTACTTTATGTGGGTACACTTGTGAGAAATGTATGTAGGCGCATATGCAAGTATTAATTAACAGTGTGTCACTGTGATGGGGTATGCAGACCTATTTTGATAGGCCCTTGATTTGAATTCATGCAAGCCAACTATTACTGCTGAAATCTAGTTTATTTTTTGGTGAGGGTAAGTGATACCTGTTTATTTTTTTATGGAACAATTCAAAATTGAGGCTTTGTCTTCTTGATCATGAGGTGGTGGCAGTGCCACCAAATTTTGGTCCTTACAATCAATGGCAGTCCGTTTATCAGTTTTAATTTATATTGTTTTATATAGCTAGCTCCCATGTGCCTCAAGTTCAACTCTCAAGATAAAGTTATTTACAGCACAGTAGATGTGGGTCTCATATATTAAACACCTTCATCAGTACCTTGCAAAAGATGCTCCCTCACTGTGCATTGAAAAAGGTGAATTAACATTCACCTTTTTTTCAATTGATATTATTGCAAATAACTACTGATCTGCAGTCCTGGGTCGCGTACAGGTGATGGAAGTATTCCATGCATGCACAATATTTCATTTAACATCACCTTTTTTTTTTCAATGATACATACTGAACATATGCAGAAATCAGTGGTCACCAGGAAAGTGATGGTGTTCAAAAAGACATCCTATAGTATGTGTTCCCTTGCTAGTACATAGGGATAGTGTGGTTTGAATTTGTGTTGAATTTATAAGTGCTAATGGTTCGGATGTATTCAAAACAAAGTTAGACTTACACCTATTTAAATGTATGAAAAATGGTTACTCTTGAATTTAATTAACTAACCGCAAGTTATATAACATTTGCCACCTCATTTTTACGTGTAGAAAGGTTGTAAGGTGCAAACTGTGCAAAAATATATATACTATTACATTGAAGATTTCAGTTCGGGAAAGCAAAACATAGCTTCCCATTAATATGTACACAAAATCAATGTTTTCTGACCTAATTACTGTATTCCACTGTTTTTAAAAATTGAATCTTAACGAAAAATTGAGTTGCCACCCTTTATTATAATTTGCAGCACATTGGTACATGTTTTCATGCCATTTGTTTTTTCCATTACATAGATATTTCTAGTTCGGGGAGCCTTTGAACAATGTTCGGTTACTGGCGCCGCCATTTTGACCGTTGTTGAATAAATGGTCGTCATAACAGAAACACGGCCGGCTACATGTATGTACCATTACATGAAGCTTTAAACTAAACAATGATAGTTAGGTTTATTAACTCGCAAAATGTTCACAAACTATTACTGGCCACATCCCCGCTTCGCAGAGGCGGATCCATGCAGTATTTTGGTAAGGGGCCGGGGTTCGTGGAGCCCTGGTTGAGTACGAAAACGGGGGGGGGGGGTGTTCGAGATACAAGAACTGAGACGCGATTCGCCGAAGTGGCGCTCTGATTCTAATTTGATGCTTCATAACCGTTCAAATTTGTCCAACCCCACGGGTCCGCTACAGCAACATATAGGTAACATGTCACTTATGCGGGCAGTCTGCATTTGAGAACAGCCAATTATAAACGGCTTTCTATCTGAAATTTGTGACCACGCCAGCTGGCGTGTAAGGTGGGAGATAATATAGTAAGGTCATCGTTGATTAATTAATTCATGTCGCAGACATGCAAATTGTCTGTTCAGAGCATATGTACGAGGGACTAGGTTTATATGGCGGCGGATCAGTCAGTTCGGTGTTGCATCCTTTAATTTCCCTCGCTTTTTTATTTGCAAGATCTATAGAACGTTTGAAGCTGATCCGATTTGACTATTATTTAATGTCCTTTAATAATAACGTATTACGTTGCGTGATCGCTCTGCATGCAATACATACTCGCAGATCACCTTTGCACGAACATTAGGTTTATTGACAGTGTCACTTTTAACCTGGAGTCATCAATCCATTCAACCATGCGTATTTGATCATAAATCAACTGAACATTTATCCCAGTAAATTGTGAAGGACTATACTAGCTGCACGAAAGATGCCATGCAATACCTGACCTTGTTATTGTCATAACCAGTAGTTGTAAGGAAACAATGCCTGCATACTATCTGCTGCACTCTGCATTGTAACCATATACCATATGCAGGCAACCATTTGCTTCATGCATATATTGAATGCGTGCACCAATTTAGGTGCACACGCACAGATAGTAAAAGTATGCAGGCCTCCTGCATGGGCAGCAAGTTAGTTCTAATCTCTTCATCATGCATTTACCATGCATGCAATTGAGAGCTATGGGTAAACTGCACTTCAAAACATTAATTACTGCAGCGGTGCAGTCATGTTATCTTGCACCATATTGTCTTGCATAATGCACAATCACTTAACGTAATTAATCGCAGACTATGACAGCATAATTGGATCATGCACCATCAACCGCATGTATCACAATGTATGCATGCACGGATAATGCTCGCAACTACACGTAGTGAAATGAACAAGAAAAGCGTGGAAATTGTAACTGAGCATTGTCCGAGGTTACCAGGCAAAAGAGTCTATTAAAAATCGCCGAGCTTTTTCATGTATACCGATAGAACTTACGTATATAAGCGTTGGGAACATACAACCATTTTGAAAGTAATGCCTCGAGTGCTACTGACAAAGAGAATGACATGAGGCATATCCCACTGGGTTCGAGCAAGGATTGTAATAGTCAATAATCATTGGTTAGAGCTACTAGCTGGTTCAAGTAGACAATGATAAATTTAAAGAACAGATCACATCGCACACTGCAATGAGGCATAACAGATATATTGTGTGCACACATGATTTCTGAATGTTTTGGTCAGTCTTTATCGGGATACGTTGCATGATTTATTTATCAACTAACTGCATATGCGTGGGCGTACCGCAGTAGCCACATCCTCGCGCAGAAGCTGTATTAAAGACTTTCGTTATTTTACTATTTAATTATACCAGATTTAAATCAAAGTTACATGTGCACGTGAGCCAAAGTTTCGTCATGAATGGTATTAACATGATATTTAAATATCTTGCGTCATCTTTTAAATACATTTATGAATAAATTTTACTAATTATGCGCGGTTGAAATTAATTTAAATGTCTTGATTTTAGTAAAAGGGTGCTTAATGTTTTTTTCATGAAAAATGCATATTATAATCAAATCGATTTTTAGAGTATATTAAACATGTTTTAATTCAATGTGGAAAAAAACAACAGGATGACCGCGTATGTATGGGCCATTTCTGGATATGAGCAAATTAGTGCTCATTGTAAAAACAAAGCAAAAGCACACAGCGGCTAGCTAATAATGTATGCAGTATAATATTTAACTGTAGTGTGGAATAAACACCAAAGTAAAAACTCGGTGATTTTAGTGTGTACACAGCTGAGTCTGTCAGCTGTTCATTCAGCAGAAGTCAGGAAGAGGTGACCAGAAGTGCAGTGAGTTTTAACATGCAGAGTTTGTATCCCAATGCCTGTGTAGATGGTATAAAAGGTTTCCCAGCTTTGAAATAAATGTAATATGCACAAGTACGTTACCCAGAAAACAGTGTAATACAAATGCCAACATTGGTACCATTTCATGAACATTCTAAAAAAAAGTGCTCCTCCATCATGGTTGCCAATCTGTGTAAGTAGTAAGCAGACTGTGATATTATTTATCTTGGCGCCAATGACTGGCCAGGGGAGTCAAAATTTAGAGGACTATGACACCGGCTCATTCAAGGCCTTTTTAAAAAATCATCTTCTTATATTGCTTCGAAACTTGCCTAAGCTTATAGCAAGTTTGCTCCATAGTTGTTAACGTTCGACATCAGCCAACTCATGAACTGTAAAGTGTTCAACGTTTTATCCGAAACTACTTAATACTAGTATCAAATTAAATTCACTACGTCACAAAACCACTAGCACGTGTAGTGATTACGCATCACAATAAACGTTCGCAGTCCGACCTGCTGGTGCGAAACGCACTTGAACGCTGCAGAAATACTCCGCTGTGAAATTTTGGAGTCATCATTAAGACGGTACATGACGAAACCCGTGCCCACAGCGACGTTTTAACGTGTCTATTGTTAACAGATGACGAGGAAAGGATCTGATCACGTGCAACATTTGGGCTCAATATGGATGTGGCTTTGCTATGACGTAAGTCAAGCGCTCACCTTGATTTACGTAGGCCTACATTATTCCCCTTCATTAATTTCATTATGTAAGGTACTGTAATTGCAATGACCTATTCACTGTTAGTGTGCTATACGTAGCGATAGGATTTCTGTGTTGTTTGGAAGTTAAGTGTTCTACTTCACTTTGGGGAGGCTGTGTGATATTGTATATGGTGTATGTGTGACATTGATGAGCAATGTGGGTTTTATGTGCGACTGTCATCATTGTGTGCTATCTCTTGTCTGATGTCATCCTATTCTCCCCCTCTCCCCCTCCAGAGTTGAATTTGATGCTGTGTCAGTGTAGGGCATGAGATCCACCAACCACATTGTGTGAACACTTTCAGTCAGGCTACACAACACAGGTCGATGTCCACTGAGGAGTGTGTGTGTGTGGGACTGTTGTGGGTAAGTGTTCTGTGTGGGAAGCCATGTGATATTGTATATGATGCATGTGTGAGGCATCATCATCTGTGCAATTGTGTGATATTCTCCCTCAATTCCACTTGAGTATCAAAATGAATTCGATGCTGTGTCGGTGGAGGGCATGCGGTCCACCTTCGAGTTGTCATAACATGCAAGTTGTGAGCAACTCGCGCCTGTTGTGTGTGTGTGTGTGTGTGTGTGTGTGTTTGTGTGTGTGTGTATGTGTGTGTGTGTGTGTGTGTGTAAGTTGCTACGTGTGAACGATACACTCGCGAGTAACTTGAGCATGAACAAGACAGCACTCTTGTGGGTACTCACTTGTGCTTTGCATGCGTGCATACCAGTACAATTTAACCAAGCCAAAACATTCTAGGATGTTCACCTGCACCAAGTGCAGGTATAAGTATTGGGCTACCTCCATGCTGAAAAAACAGCCGGTATTTCGAACCCTGCCAATTCTACTAAAGGGTGCCCAAAACTCAAACGCACATATTTTCCGTGCTGCATGGGTCATGTCCTCACCAAGGCAATAGTTAGCCCCTTGATTTGGATTCGCTAAATGGTATACAGAGAGTAAGGGATATATGGGCCAGTGTACGCGGCTTATACAAACTTAATGGAGAATGGCTGTGTATAGAGTGCATTTAAAATGGCTGAGAGTTGCATCTTGCGTGAAACATAGCACATTTGCTTCTTTTTCCCACACTAAGTAATTAACCTTTAATATCCAGCATTGGTCCTAGATCTAGACCATTAGTGGGTCCTAGATCTAGGACCACTACATTTCTCAACTTCAAAATTATATTTTTCAACTTAATATTTTATTGTGTTCTCCAATCTTAGTTGGATAAATAGTAGTTACAGAAGAAAGCACTTTAACAATTCATTTATTTTCCAATATCTACTGTAGCAGAATGAGTTTTTTTGTAAATCAAATTGCTGAAAATGAGTTAAGAAAGTGAATCAATCTATTTTTTTGCTTTAACTTCACACCCACATGTGCTCTATTTTAGGGGAACACATTTTAACAACTACCCTATAACTGTACTCTGATTTATGCATATATATGATGAGATCAACGGATGTGTTTTTGAGTGACATCTATAAATGTTTGCATTTACATGAAGAGCAAAATTAGCATTCAGGAGGAGAATTTAAATATTTGTCCTACCCATACCCCTGGCACTGTGAGTTTATGCTCTTTCCTCAAATCAACCAATCACATTTAATGATTTACATTTAATTATTAAAATGAATAAATTTTCACAGTACAAGATTTTAACAGTTAGCAAGATATAATACATTACACATAGATATGATAAACTATAGGGTATGGTGTGTGAGTCAACAGACTAAGTAGATCTCAGAGACTTTGGCACGGGGGTCTGCCCTTGCAAGAAATGCTCTGGCATTTGAGCGAACAAGGGATAAGTTCAGACTGCTGGTAGATGCTATCAAGAGTGGTAGATAACGGTGGAATTAGCCTGGACTGAAAGGCGAGATGCTATTTTTGAAATGATTTTAATATTTATATGGTTATTTATAAAGTGTTAAACATGGATAGGAAATCAATAATCAATAGTAACATACATACTTTGTAAACAAAAGTTGGTTAACCCTTTCTCATCACGGATTATTGAATACCATCATTGTGTTTGCAGCAATATTACTGCAACTAACACAGCAGTAGGAACATTTCGAATGGCATGCTGTGCACTTTAGTTGCACATAAGATTTTCATCCAGGGCCGGCGGAAGCTTATATAAAGTGGTAGGGCAAGCTATGAATAATTAATTAACCACAAAAATTCAATTACGCATAACATATTACAGTCAGTTAAAACTTTCCAAAAATAGATATTCTGTGCTCTGAGCGACCTACGAATTCATTTGCTATTTCATTATCATTGATTGCATCAGTTTGTTCACTATAAGTATGAAGTATCATAAAATTATTCAGCCTTTCCTGCTTCATAGTGCTTCTCAAATAGGTCTTTGTTCTTCTCAATGTATTGACAAATGGTACTATATCTATCATTATACTTGAAATTAGAAAATACTTACAAACGCTGGGTCGACATTTGATGGCTTCAGCTTTTTTTGTCCCAGGCTCACTACGCACGTGTGACAAAATAACACATCCTTCGCTTCATCGTAGTGCAAAAATGGCCACAGCTTGAACCAAGAAGATTGGCAAGCCCTCATTGCTTTCCCAAATGATCGTTGCGGATACTTAAAATCTGAGGCTGGATGATGCGGTTGACTTCCAACCTCAGGTAGAGCGTCCATTGCAAACGGTATGGCGGCCATTGCGCATGCTAACGGTTATTTATAAATTTAATCAAAGCGAATTAATTAATGAAAATTATTAATAATAATCTTAGTCGCGGGGAAAAAGTGGTAGGGCAAATGCCCTACCTGCCCTATGGGCTGCGCCGGCCCTGTCATCTGATACATTGGTAAATCTTTCAATTTCCATAATTAATTAGGCCTAGAGAAAAATAATACATTTACATACATCTAGGAATAGAATTGTATCAATGACTTCCCCTTCATTTGAATGTCGGCAAACTGTTCACCCATCTTCTAGAAATTCATTGAAAATCAGCTGGTGACCCAGTTTGCCAATGAATGCAGTAAAGCTATCAACACGTTTGGGATCTGAAAAAGCCTGCACAAACTCATATTTGTAGGCCTTATAGGCATCAACAATGCAGATCCTATAAATGGTTCCAAACATATGATGTCACCAACTGTGAGTGTACCATTCACGTTCCATTGCTAGCGAACCTTGGCGCAAGTGATCGTGGACATCAATTGCACTAAACTTCTCAAAGAAAATTTCTATCATGTGCGGTATGCAACTATTCCAGTCACCATATTCTTTATCAATGCCCCCGAACTGTTTCATCTGTGGTAGTGCCATCCGACCACTTTACATGAATCCGACACTGGTGACCTGCTCCGATGACCTGTGCAACACTTCCAGAACAATTCTGATTCTTTTTGTTTTTTCCCCTACAACAGCATCACTAATGACAAAGTTCTTTCCCATTTTCGCTGTAATGCCCGCAAATTGATGGATGCGCAATGTCTGGATGCTTTTATCTTGTGACACAAGATGAAAGATACCATTCCCAAGTAGCATGCACTTATCTAAATAAGACAGAACATTTTTAGAATTTTAAAAGCAGCCATTTGTTATTTTCAGCAGCTTAGTTAGTCGTCCTAGATCTAGGACGGTTGGGGATTAAAGATTAAAGTATATTACGAGTGCGGTTTCTTGCAAGAAATTAGTATTTCAGATGTTTCAGTAATAGTTGGTTTTAAACAATGCACAAATTTGATCGTGTGTGTGTGTGTGTGTGTGTGTGTGTGTAACCACCTAACAACACTGTATATATATATAAACCATATATCCAGAAAACTACACTGTTGGCAAACCTGGTAAATGTTTTGCAACCAAAATTGTACCAGGTGGTGTAATTTTGGCTACAAAAAATGTACCACCTGGTACAATAGCTGCGTGCCAGACTGTAGTGGATATGAGGATGGCAGGTGTTCAGTGTGGGGAAGCTGTGTGATGAACCTTGTATATGGATTTTAGTTAGGACAGTTCCAAGGCAGGGGGAGGATTTGGGAGGGGTGTGCCCCTCCCACACAAAGTTTTAATGTGGTAGTTGGTTTATGCAGCCTCATACTAGCACTAGCTTTGCAATGCATTGTACTGCAATACTGCGATATTGAACCAAATTGATTTTAACACTGTCTCCCATGTCCATACATGTATTTGACTGCAGCTTTTAATATAAACTTCAGTGGTATTAACATGCAGTATGTCCCCCAACAATAGAAGTCTGGGGAGGAGGTTGGCGGACAGTGCAGAACACAATGGCAGGGGGAATTCTTGTACAAGATGGTTATTATTTGGTACAAGCATTTATTGTAACCTTATTTTCCTCTTGCAGCTCCTTCTACTGTTAGCCAGCACTGTGTGTGTGGACCACTGACACACGAATTTCTTTGAATTTGCACTCGTGAGCGCGCTGGGACCTACCTAGAGATATTAGATCTCTGCATGAATATATCTACACAGTTACCAACACCATTGATGAGTGTAGCTGTTTCCATTTGTTAACTATCAAATCACTTCGTTGGTGGCACGAGCTTAGTTATACTTATCGTCGTCATAAGCATGTGACTGCATGGTCAGTACGTACCGGTCCTAGCACGGAGAGGAGATGAAGCTGAGCGTACACCTACACCCTATGAAAGCGTGGGTGATCATAAGTAACATCTAAACCATGGCCTGGTACGAAACGATGGCACTGGTATAATGTCTATGACGATATCAGTTCTGTAACGGGACTGTAACAATGTACTGACCAAACGTACTGTTACGGAGCTGTAACGAGAATGACACAGCCCAAATACGAGACGGCGCGACGAAAAATGTGCGCGTGTCGAATTATGGCCTCCCCCCAATAATATTCGACCACCTAAATTGTTCGGTTGGCGGACCAAAAAATTATGTGGGCAGCACGGGGAATACCCTGGGTTAATCCCTAACGTACATGATTAAGTATGGAGATACTAGTACCATCATCGAGACCAGAACTGTTTCAGGTAAGATTCTTTCCTCCCACCCCCCCGCTTGATATCAGATATAATATAATCTCTGTTCATACTGCCTTTGAGGACACTTAATATGCAGTCCCACCCCCACCCCCCACCCCCACTTGAATTTAATATTTCGTGTACGTGTAAATGCGCCAGCGGATTATGGGGTTGATAAAATCTTTTACATTGCATTAGGAGGGCGGACCCTCATCCTCTGTCTTTACAAACTATCCGACGTGGCTAACACTTCCGTTTGGTGCCACAAGAGATCATATATATGATCTCTGGTGGCACGCTGTTGTCCCTCGGGAGGAGGGTGCACCACGTAAAGATCGAGCGTCGCTGAATTTAAAACGTCCATCAACTCGATCATGCGCTTGCCCCAACGCATCGTTTAATCTTGGTTTTGTTGCATGGGTACACCGTAGGATTCTTCACAGCGGCCTGCCATTTCATTGTACGTACACAGAAACTGTATATCATATTATCTCAGATATCGGTAAGAGTGGGTGCAGGATCTGAGGTACTACTGATGGAGTGAAGCGCCAGAGTTTTCCAAGGTTCCAAAAATGTCATACTCACTAACAGCATCATAATCTGTGTTAAACAACTACTGCATGTTTTCTTTGAGATATGAAGTATGAGTGAAGTGTCTGTGTGTGTGTGTGTGTGTGTGTGTGTGTGTGTGTGTGTGTGTGTGTGTGTGTGTGTGTGTGTGTGTGTGTGTGTGTGTGTGTGTGTGTGTGTGTGTGTGTGTGTGTGTGTGTGTGTGTGTGTGTGTGTGTTGCTCCAGACATTGTTCTAGGCATTGCTCCAAATAGTGCTTCAACCACTGCACTGATGACCACTGACTCAGTCCTGTTGTCATCCTTCCCATTCATAAAAACCCATTGGAAACAAATAGCATTCAAATGGAGTCATCTCACCCAATGAATGATGCGTATTTTAATGTGGTTGACGAGAAGGACATGCCAAATAGGATTTGTAAATTGGGACATGAGAGTGGTGAATGCTCATCTAATCTGAACACTGAAGGAGATCAAGTGTCATGCCTATCTTGGAGCAATGCGTCCATGACCTGTACATGTACAGCTGCTCTCAACAATTCAATACTGTGTAATCCTCCAACAGCTCCACTAGCTTGTGTAACAGTTCAAGATGCTGTTGTTCGTGGGTACAAGAAAGGGCTGCAAAGACAAAGTTCACAAAAGGACTTCGAATGTGCATGTGTGGCAGAAGACCCCTCCCCTTCCAGCACAGAGATGGTACACACTACCCTCAATATTGTCAGTGAGTTCAAAGGTGTTGCAGCTGATCTGGTCACAGGCAGAGGGGCTGGTGCTAAGCCACAAAGCCAAGCTCAAAGCACTAATGCCCATTGCCCAATGTCACAAAGACCCCTTGATCAAGTCAACATTCTAGACATGACACAAACTAACTGCAAAGCTAATACACAAACCTTTGCTCAATCGAGTTGTGCTGCAAGAAATACTCCTGCAACCATTGCACCAATAGCACTGATCACCACACCTCCAAGAATTCATATTCCTTCATCCACTGTAACAATTGATGTAATTCTTTGTGAAGAAAGCAAAGCCATATTCAATTCAGCCACGGAGTGTTTGTGTTCTGCAGACTACAGTCACATGATCCCTCTGTTAGAGCAGATCACCCAGCACACCTGTGCCACTCAACACTGCCAAGCCTTGCTATTCAGACACTTTGGCCTGGGTCTCGCCCATTACACGATGGCCGACCACCATGAAGCCACAAAACACTTCATGGAGTACAGGAGCTTGGCCCTCACTCTGGCCAGACCTGCAGACATCTCTCTGGCCCATGTCTACCTAGGAGACATCTCCACCATTAAATCCAACTACAGCAATGCAGCTTATCACTATCTTGAGGCCATACACAACTACGGAACCAATAACCCAAGTACCCTCTTCAAACTGGTAATGCCCAGTGTTTCAGCACTCTATGCTAAGCAAGGGGCAGCTCTAAAGCAGACCTCTCAGATGCTCCAAGCAGTGGAGGCATTCAGAAATGCCATCCACCATGCACCAGACATCAAGAGCAGGCTCCCTGTCCACAGCAGCTTGGGGAACCTCCTCCAGTCCATGGGGGACTACACTGGGGCACTGCAAGAGTACAAAGAGGCAGCCAAGCTAGGGGAGGAGCTCAATGACCTCATCTCCCTCGGCTGGGCCCATGGGAACATGGGGAATGCGCACCTGGGTCTGCACCAGAAGGATGCAGCCCTCCATCACCTCAAGAAGGCATTGGCTCTCACCATAGAGCATGAGTCCACCCCTCAGGCCATCAGCAGAGCCTACAACAACCTCGGGACAGCCTACGAGAGCATGGAGGACTTCAAGGGGGCAGAGGAGAACTTCAACTTGGCTCTGGATCAAGCCATATATGGAAATGATGTTGCTGGTCAAGCAAGGGCACGAGGTAACCTAGGCAACCTCTTGATGTTGAGCAAGGAGTACGAGAGAGCTGTTGAGCAATATTCAGAAATCTTCAGACTCTCCAAAGACAGGCAAGTGCTGTCCACAGCATATCACAACAGGGGGTGTGCCTACCTTGAGTGGGCAGAATCAGGACAAAATGGCACAACCAGTGGGATTAGCAGCAACCTACAAGTCTTGTGCAATCCAGGCACCATGGTACCCAGTCCTGGATTTACACCTACAGGGCTGTACAGGCTGGGAGCTAGTGACCTGACACAGGCTATTGAGCTGTGCAATGAGGTGTTGCAGAGCACCAAAGGGTCCATGCAAGGACTGTCTCTCTCTGTGTCTCTGATTGAGAGCAGCTCCCGTACCTTCCACAAGCTGCAGGACTGTCTGATTGGTCTGCAGCAGATGGATGAAGCGCTTGTGATTGCTGAGCAGTGCAGAGCTAGGACCCTAAGGGAGAGACTGCTGGAGAAGATGGGGGGAGGTGTAAACCACCTGACCCCACCCCTCTCCCTGGAGCAGATGAGATACATTGTGAAATCCCAGGAGCATCCAGTTGTGTACTTATCCTACACAGGTGTCAAGCTGATAGTGTGGCTGATTATTTCCATATATGGTCATGTCCAAATAGATTGCAGAGTAGTTGAGGTTGAGAAGCTGGAGAAAGAGAAGTTTGGAGGCAAGACATTTGACCAATATGTCCGCCAGAGTGTGCAAGAGGCTGTGGTAGGCAACGATCTGGAGCTATTCCGGGAAGTGTCTAGTTCCCAGACCTCTCCACTAACAGTGCTATTCGATGTAGTTGGTCTTCCAATCCTTGACATGCTTAGAAAATGCAAACTGCATGACTTTAAAAACTTGATTTTAATTCCAGATAGCTACACCGGCCTTATTCCATTTGTTGCCCTCCATCCTGAGGGGGATTTCAACAATACCTTTGGTAGCACTTTCAGCATTCAGATGATGCCCTCCCTGTTGATCATGGGCATCCTAAATGAAGCCCACCCCACCAGGGCAGTGATGTACAATAGTAGGACAGCCTGTGTGGTTGGTAACCCTCACATCCCCATCTTTGAACACAACAATGAGGAATGGAGCCTGGGAAGACTTCCACATGCCACTGATGAGGCCAAGTGGATCTCCCAGCTTCTTAAAGTCCAACCACTTCTGCATGAGCAGGCCACTAAGGTTGCTGTGGTAAAAAAGCTAAGCCCTGCTCAGGTGATCCACATTGCTACACATGGTAGTGCCGAAATATTAGATACCTTAGCGTTTGCAGGTCCTGATTCATCAAATGGAAAGCCATCGAAATCTGAAGACATTCTTCTCCAACCAAGTGAGGTGGAACAGATGAACATCAAAGCGACCTTGGTTGTTCTGAGCAGTTGTAATAGCGGCCAAACAGTGCATGCAGATGGCATCATTGGGATGGGGAGGGCCTTCCTCCTTGCTGGTGCCCAGTCCATCCTCACCACTCTATGGAGGATCCCAGACGAGAGTGCAGGCATGTTCATGCAATTCTTCTACCAGTACCTGGTGGATGGCCTGGGCACCGTCCATGCCTTCCAGAAGGCCACTCTGAGTGTGAGGTGCTTCAGGAAGTACTCCCAGTACACACACTGGGGAGGGTTCCAGCTGATTGGGAGGGAGACTTACCTCCATAGAACGAAGACCACTGAGGAAGCATTGCTTGCTGCATCTCTGGGACCAAGGTGTGTCTTTCCCCAGGCAGCTGTAGTGGAGAAACTGGAGCAAGGACTAATTCAAAGTACACCACAGCCTAGCAATGTTCAAGTATGTTACAAGATGGGTGAGTATGTCTTCATTCAGGTGTTTTGTTTTGTCAAAACAGATCCTTCTGGGCTATGAAGGCACAGAGCTTACAGATCCTGTGAAAACTTTCATTCACTCCTACTACGATTATTTCAGAGGTGGGGTCTTCTGGATCAGCTGCAGATCAGAAGAAGTGGCGGCAGCTTGTGTCAAGAAAGCTTTGGAGGTGTGTGTGTGTGTGTGTGTGTGTGTGTGTGTATGTGTGTGTGTGCATGTGTGTGTGCATGTGTGTGTGTGCATGTGTGTGTGTGCATGTGTGTGTGCATGTGTGTGTGTGTGCATGTGTGCGTGTGCATGTGTGTGTGTGCATGTGTGTGTGTGTGCGTGTGTGTGTGCGTGTGTGTGTGTGAGAGTGTGTGTGTGTGTGTGTGTGTGTGGTGTGTGTGTGTGTGTGTGTGTGTGTGTGTGTGTGTGTGTGTGTGTGTGTGGCATTGAACATGTCTGGTTATCTTCACAGGTTATAGACGAGATTGAACTGAAGACACACAATATAGCTGCATTGGTTGTTCTGGAGAGCATAGGTCCAGATACATTGACCAGCTTTTCCAGTCTAAGAGAAATGGCAAAGTTCCACAAGTTACTATGTCACATATGCACTCACATTATTGCAACCCTCCATGCTGGAAACAACACTGACCTCAGTAGCATTGTGGGCCAGATAGACACTCTTTTGATCAGAGGATCAAACATCATTGAGGTGGAACCATTCTCCCTCATTCACACAACCCAGAGGATTGTTTATGGACACCTGCAGAAGACAAAGTGTCCTTCCCCATCAGATGAAGACAGGGCTGCCCTTGAGATTCTTGTTGATATCACCAAGGGCTCTACACCTGTCATTGATATCATGACCTCTAAGGGAATGTGCTCCAAATATCCAGAATCATTAGATGCCTTTACATGCAGGCTCGTATTTACTGCGGATGAAAGTGAACTGTTTTCAAATGTCGTTGACAAACAGCCAATAAAAGCAAGGAATTGTGTCAGCTTTGACTTGTGGGATGCTATCAATACACTAGCAGACCTTTGTGAACTGACATCTTATGAAGAGCTGTTTCTTCACTGTCTCTGCATATTTCATAATGTACCAGTCCCAAAATGTGTACTTGAGAGACAATCCTGCTTAATAAAGACTTTCTTTAGCCAGATGACCTCATGTCAAGAGATGTGTCAGAAACTAGTGGATTTTAACCTGTTGAAATCATATCCACATCCTGTTGTTCTTTGTCCCATTGGAGATGTTAATGGGGAAGAGAAAGAAGCACCTCTATGCTATTGTGTGGCACCTGTTGTTGTCACAGCGATATGGAATGGCAAGATGAAAGACGCTGACAAAGAAAGGACACTAGACATTGTGTACAGAGTATTTGAAGACATCTACTCAAGCAGGCATATTCTGAGCTCATCAGAGCTTCAACACGTCTTTGGTTTAGTGTGTGTAGTGCTTGAGCTATGTAACTGCATCTGCTCACTGATAGGTGAAGAGCGCTGCCAGCTGTTCTATCTGATGCTAGAAAAATTCAAGAACATGTGCAATGCTTTATCATGACTATATCTCAGTTTCGTGTTGACATTATATGTATTCCCTTCATTTGAGAATTGACTCTTGATGCATGACAGGGAATGGGTGTGCAATTCTGTCTCTATGTAGTATCATTTTGCCTAGAAATCATTACCCTCAGTTGACGAAATCAGATGCACAAACAAGAGAGACTGGGAGACCTTATGTTCTAGAACATGTTTCCATAATCAAATGATGAGCATGCTGAATTATTGTATCGGTTTGTTTTGGGAGAACTAATCCTTTTAGGTCCCATCAATTTATGCATAAAAAGGAACACCAGTGGGCTAACAACGAGATATCGACATCAGTTTGAATTAGTGGTGATGATAGATGGATACATAGTGAGAGGTCTAAACAGTGTGCCCCTCCCTCTTGCTGAAACCCTGAAGCCACCACTGGTAAGGTGGAACACTAAATATGCACCTGGAGCTTCAACGTCTCATTTACATCGAATGCCTAATTTGTACTTCAGAAAATCGAAACAAAGATTACATTACATGCATTCATTCAACACCAATTGCCTGGTTCCTTATATCATGTATATACCACTTACATTATGATTATTAAACAATTAGATGACATTACCATGACATCACAACTCTGCCCTGCCAGCTTGGGTGAGTCAACTTTCTGGTGCAGCAGCCCTTGCAGCTGAGGCCCACAAGCTCCACCCCCAATGGACTAAAATGTCAATAATTGGTTGGGACATGCATTCCAAGCTTTTGATTGTGTCTCCGACCCCGATCTGCTCATAAAGTCATATGCCTATGGTAGACAAAGTGGTGAATTATTTCATTTCTATCTATCAAACTCAAAGGGCATGAATGAAGCTATGTCCTCACTGCTACCATTTATATCAGGAGTACCTCAAGGGTATGTTTTTCATCCTTTTGTTTTTTGTGCTATGCATAAACTATCTTTCTAATACCATCCCTTCTGTATGGCGTTCCTATGCATTCCTCATGTACGGACTGCGCACAGCAGTGGACAGTGCACTCGAAAATGTTTGCAATTGGAGTGATCTTTGGCAACTTAGAATTGCAAACCCTAAATGTAATACAATATCTTTTTACCACAATTCAAGATCTCTGAGTTAGGCCTACTTTATCATCTGACATCATAATGGTTACAACGATACTTCACATGTCAAGTATGCTGGCATCTAGGATGGAGAATTTGATGACTCAATGGGCTAAATCTTGAGTTCCTTCAGTTTCATTGTACCATTTATGATCTGTGTTTATTATATCAAATATACTATATTTTAACACCTATGGCAATTAAATAAGTTTAACTCCCACTATGGTATAGTGGTCTTGGATTGACATTAGTCTCTATCCACTCTTCCTGTGCTTTCTCCAATGCTATTCATGTCACCAGTGCACCTAAGGCTTTCCAATACCTCAAAGAGGCAATAGCGGACTCTGCTGGTGAAATCCCATTCCAATCACTAATCAGCTCTCTCCAAGCCTCTCAGGTAAAATTGAAGATTAGTCCTTTTTAAGGTTCTTCCTATTAAACATCCATACAAGTCATATAGGACAACTTGACTTGGGCTTTTAAAGCCTGATGGCAAATACACATTTCTGTCGGTTGAACAAAGTGAATTAGACAGAAACTAAGCTCCCTCCAGCAACTGGAGTAGCCATGTGGTAAGTGGTACAAGTAGATGGGAAGGTGTCATTCTAAATGTCGTACAGTTGAGCAAGTTCGGTCGCTTTCAATGTTGTGTAATATGTTTCACGAGGCATTTTAGGCGTACCTAATGTCACGACAGATTGCAGCTCATTTGCGTTGTTGCACAGTTTTAAAAGGAGCCAGAAGGCAACTGGCGCAATGGCTGGAACACCTTCAGGAGTATGATATTGATATTGTCCATTGCAATGGAAGGAACCATAGTAATGTAGATGCTCTATCCAGACTGCGGTTTCTGGAGAGGAAGAGCAAAGACAGCCAGCATTCTAGCAACTGTAGTTGTACAACAATGCAAGACAAGTAGCTTCACAATAGTGCATTTGGACAGTACATGCAAAAGGAGCTTCCTGCACATAGAAGGACATTGCATTGTACAAATTTGGGATCAACTCCTGGTCAAAGAAAGTGAGCTTTATCGTGTGTTCTTTGGAAAAGCTAGGAAATTATCAATCCCATCTCATTGTACCTCAAATTGAATCCTTTGAGAAACGGTCTTAGCAGAATTGCACAAAAGATCAACAAGGAGTCGTTTAGGTCAGGTGAAGACATTAGGTAAACTAAAAGAACGTTTCTATTGTGACCAGGTCAGTGGAACGATGTACAGAGCTGGTGCAATAGCAATACCTGTTCAGCATGTGCAACTAGGAAAATGTCAACCCCAAATCAACATTCTGGTCTTCAACAACTTCAAACTTGGTGTCCTGTGCAGTAGTTGCCATTGACATCCTAGGCCCCTTGCCAGAGAGCAATGCTGGAGATACTCATATCTTCGTCTAAGGAGACTATTTTACTCGGTAGATGGAGGCTATGCCATATGTGCAATGAGGAAGCGGTCAATATTACTTTTAATTAGCCTGAGGGCAATTTATCTGGTTTGGATTGATTACTTTTCAAGTTATTAATTAAATACTGAGTTACTAAAGTTAAATAACATTTGATCTTTAATGGCTTATTAAGTCTAATTATTTTTACAAACTCATTCCTTAATTAGAGAAACATAAATTAATCACTGATCAAGTACATTAATTAATTAACTTCAATAGTGAGTTATTAAATTACACAAAATCTCTTAACTGTGTGAGGGTTATTAAGTTTGATTTGTTGATTTGAATTTTTAAACAAAAATGTGGCAATGAAATAATTGATTGACATAGTTTTTGACTTTATTGTCTACCAAAAAATAATAATCATTATACAGATTGTTGCACATAATTAGTTCATATTAATTAACATTATTGTTGTTGATTTTAGTTAGTTAATCATTACAATGTACTACCTTATTAACTATTATTAGTATAGAGTTATAACTATTAAAACCTGTCCTGTTCATCTGGACACCCTGTATACGAATTCCTTGTTTACTCAATTGACTTACAAATCCTACTTTTAACCAATTTCAAGCTTTCAACTTTGTTGATTTTCTGTGAACTGGTACATTCCTTCATATGCATCCTATTCTTAAGGCACTGAATTTTTAGTTAGCAATGGAAGTGTTGCTAGTCCTGGAAATTTTGTAATTTTAAGTGTCAAACATTGTATTAGATTTTTGGAGTCACTATATGACTAATTTAATAAATAATAAAAATAAAAACAATTATTTTCATGCTAGCTGGAGTTTTTATAAGCATTAATTACTTTATAATTTTTTTTCATTGATGTTGTATGCGCAACATTCACCACTTTTAGTTTGATTCTGACGTTGATTGAATGGCCCTAGACAACTCAATTACGAAGATCAGCAAGTCGTTTTGGATAATATATTTTTTGTTTTCTTTTCAAATGGTCAGAAGGCTGTATTGGATGAAGAACTGCATGGTTTGTCACAAATTGACATTGAACAGTCCTTCATCAGGCATTTTATGCTAGCCATAATGTATGCCATACACGTTGCAGCCTGTAAGTATGGGTACTTACCTTTGCACACTTAACATGCACATTGATTGATTGATGTCAATATGGATCCTGTTGTGAACAATGCAGAAAGTAAGCGCTGTACACCCATTGACTACTGCTCAGCAACATTACACATCTGTTTATTCCTTACACCATGGATCATGCTACGAATGATGCAGAATGTAAGTATGAGTAACGCTATTATATCGGCCTTGTACCATATCACATGCCTACTTATTATCTTCACCGACATGTACCGTTATGAACAAAACAGTATGTAAGTATCAAGACATTGCCATTCCTTTGCATTACACGAATTTTTGATGTAATCTTCAATACATGTGTCATTCTCTCCATTGCTCTAAATGCACTTGACCCTCTGGGTTACCACTGTGTCACATGCAAGAGAGAAGGTGATATAACAACCAGGCACAACACTCTTCGCAATGTGGTTTACAGCACCTTCCAGCAAGCTGGTCTGTCTGCACATCTAGAAGTTGGCTGCGGATGGGGACAAGACAATCCCAGGACACGACCAGCAGACATCCTAGTTACCAATTGGGACTGTGGAACCTCAGCTGCCTTTGACATTACTGTTGCATCTCTGCTTAATTCAATTAATATGTTGGAAGCGGGCATGTACCAGGGTGAAGCAAAGGCAGCAGAGCACAGAAAACATACAGAAAATGATCCCAAGTGTGTTGAGTTGGGCTGGCGATGTATACCGTTGGCAGTGGAGAGCTATGGA
>JABACO010000019.1:1278757-1336429 GCA_013339895.1 Ephydatia muelleri
CAACAGCTCTCTGCGTAGCCGAATGACTGAGGAGAGGTTAGTGGGATTAGCTCTTATGCATATCCATAGGGAAATGGACATCAATATTTATATATATATATATAAGGTCAGGCCACCTGTAGTCTGAAAGGTCGACGTGCCAGGCCAGATAATTAAATTCAAAAATAGAATTATGAATTTCAAGTTACGTTTATTCATTCGTTAACCGCGCAAATTCTCAGCCATTGCTAGCATCAGGTGCTTGTTGCAGTTCCTCTCTAGGTACTGACTTCACTGTGGGTTTATAACACAGATGAGCTTGTAAGGTACCCGCAACGTCGCAAGCAATTCTCCCTTGTGTGGTCACATTGGAAAGTGCACAAGTTTCACGAAACAAAGGAAAAGAGTTGCAAGGTGGAAATCGCACGACTCACGTTTTCCAAGAATTTCTAAGCTTGCATGTGGGAAAGTACTTGGCAAACCCTGCCTCATCTGCACCACCTGAGTGGGTATTTTCTAGAGCCAAGCTGTGGAATCTTCTCCTTTAGCAACTAGAGGCATGCGTAATGCTTAAGCACATGATACATGGGTTCTGAACAATTGTTTGCCATAACAATCAATTTAATTACATGTCAGTAAACACAAAAGAAGAATGTTTCAATCATGCATTTTATATCAGTAAACGTATAGACTTGTATGCATTTTAGTGTAATTATGACAAGATCTATACTGTCATCTACATGTCTACATGCAAAATACGCTAGGGAGCTAACAGCATAGCGATTTACAACACCCTCCCTCCCCCCCCCCCCCCCCCCCCCCCCCCCCCCATAGCAGCACTCCCCTATATAGCTCAGTACTGTGTTACATCTCTTCCCACCTCTTCCGTCCCCTCCCACCTCATTAGTTATTCATGACGGACCCCCCCCTCGCCTAATTCTGGATGTTGACACAGGCTCCGATATAGCCGTATCGTCAGCGATATGGTCCCTTTGCTTATCAATCTGAATGTTGAAGATACCAACGACAAGCCTCATGGCTCGAATTCAATATTCGTAAGCTATAACTTACACTTGGTCCAGTTGGGCGTGGCCCGACATCACGACAGCCGCTGAGGGGTGGCGGCCCCCCCCACACACACACACTAGCTAACACCTGCCACCGCCGCCGCTGGTTTGTAATTGTGGATCCAGGTATAGGGAAGCGGCTGCCGCTGTAAGCTCGCATGGTCCGCCTGCTACAGTGATAGCAATAATATTAGCGTTAAGACGAACACTTTTCAGTCATGCTTATATACTAGCCGAAGATGTCAACTTGTGGGCTCCATGCATAGGGGTGAGGTACCCTAGGGTTGTGGGCTCCATGCATAGGGGTGAGGCACCCTAGGGTTGTGGGCTCCATGCATAGGGGTGAGGTACCCTAGGGTTGTGGGCTCCATGCATAGGGGTGAGGCACCCTAGGGTTGTGGGCTCCATGCATAGGGGTGAGGTACCCTAGGGTTGTGTTGTGAGAAGCACGGAGCTAAAACTAAAATCACATTAGCTCAAAATACTAACGTCAGATGTACTTTCTCGTCAAGTGCACTGAAATGTGACTTTTTGTTAATGGGTTTATTCAAAAGTGTCCATATAAGCAGTACTCTGAAGATATAGTGTTTAAAAAACGGGCCAAGAGAGGTATGCAATGGAGAAGAGGAACCAGCATGCGATCCTGGGTGGATCCAACACAGTTAAGTCACTGTAGCATTTGTTCTTCCTGCCATTTTGTTCTACCTTTTTGTAAAATCCTTGGGAAAAGAATTGCTTTGACTATTTAACTTTGTCTATTTTAGCAGCACAATTCTAATCAAAGGATATCATTGTCCTGCATGTAACTGAGCATCACTACACCCATAGGACAGCCTGGGTGTGGTGTTAGATCAGACATTACCTCTTTCACAGGCAACAGAGCAATATTGTGCAGCAGGTACTATACTAAAACCACTTTGTTTACCTAAACCATTAAAACTTTTGTAGTCAACAACACATTGATCAGAGGAAATGTTGTTTCCTGGTCATATTAGTGTAAGTTGTTAACAAACTAGGTTTTCCTGCAACGCGCAACATCGCACTACATGGTACCGCAATAATTGGCTTCACCCATGATAGTGTTAAATGTTTTCTTCAAATAAACTCTGGACTTGGTGTAGTTTGATGTCGGATGTACTGTCAAATTTTATTAATCATAGATACTGCTCATTTTGATAATGTGCGCAAACAAGAGTGATGGCTCACATCAGACTTGAAGTACACCAATGCCACCCCATCACACTGCTATACACCAATGCCACCCCATCACACTGCTATACACCAATGCCACCCCATCACACTGCTATACACCAATGCCACCCCATCACACTGCTATACACCAATGCCACCCCATCACACTGCTATACACCAATGCCACCCCATCACACTGCTATACACCAATGCCACCCCATCACACTGCTATACATAACTTTATCTCAATCAATTTTGTGTTTTTTGTGACTTGATTTATTGGAACATTCTACAGGATGCTCCATCAACAATCCATCAACCACATGCTTATCCTTTCCAGCGCCATTTGGCCAAGTATATCAGCCTCTTAGTCAAGTTATGTAGCACCGATGAGATATTTAAGTTTCTGTCATATTTATGGGCTTGCCAATGTCAAATCATCACCAGTGAGGTGAAGGATAATTGGTTGTTACGGAGCATTGATGTGAATCAAATTGTTATTGGATTTGTGACTAAAATGGACCATGCAAAAGGAAGATGGAAAGTAAAATGCATGAATGTTGACCGTGTTTCACATTCCATACAAAGAGCTTACAAGACCAAAGAACTTTCAGTTATCAACTGCTCTGATAAAGCAGCAACACCCAAAGGCACCTACTCAAAATATTGTGCTGCGTACATAGAATACTCCTGGAACAGCATAACACCTGCAGTCTCTGCTAGTACAATAGTTGCCAAAGAGCGACATAAAAATGATCCCTATCAGCCAAGTCCCCGAAACGTGAGTGCCATGTGTACACATGAGAACATTTTGAACATCAAATGTATTACACTTGGACATGAGAATGGTGAGAATGAAGGCGACCATGTGTCATGCCAAACTTGGAGCAGTTCTCCTATGCCATGTTCTGCTGCTCCCACCATTTCAGCACTACAGGGATGTTGTCCCCTTGTAACTACACACGCTAGTGTAACATTTAGAAATGCTCTTGTTCGTGGGTACAAGAAAAGGCTGCAAAGACAAAATTCACAAACGAAGGACTTTGAATGTGCATGTGAGGCAGAAGACTCCTCCCATTCCAGCACAGAGATGGTACACACTACTCTCAATGTTGTCAGAGAGTTCAAAGATGATATGGCTGATCTGGTCACAGGCAGAGAAGGTCATGCTAATCCACAATGCCAATTCATTCAAAACAATGATACCCAATTGCTGACATCACAAAACCTTTCTGATATCCAAAACATGACCCAAACTGATTTAAAAGTCATTGGATCAACCACTATTGGACCTATTCCTGCTACAATAAATAATCCTGCTATGCGAAACATTCCTACAACCATTGCATCAATGGCACTGATCACCACACCTCTTGCACATCCAAGAATTCAGATTCCCTCCTCCACTGAAACTGTATATCTTTGCAAAGAAAGCAAAGCCATATTCAGTTCAGCCACGGAGTGTTTATGCTGTGAGGACTACAGTCACATGATCCCTCTGTTGGAGCAGATCACCCAGCACACCTGTGCCACTCAACACTGCCAAGCCTTGCTATTCAGACACTTTGGCCTGGGTCTGGCACACTACAAGATGGCCGACCACCATGAAGCCACAAAACACTTCATGGAGTACAGGAGCTTGGCCCTCACTCTGGCCAGACCTGCAGACATCTCTCTGGCCCATGTCTACCTAGGAGACATCTCCACCATTAAATCCAACTACAGCAATGCAGCTTATCACTATCTTGAGGCCATACACAACTACGGAACCAATAACCCAAGTACCCTCTTCAAACTGGTAATGCCCAGTGTTTCAGCACTCTATGCTAAGCAAGGGGCAGCTCTAAAGCAGACCTCTCAGATGCTCCAAGCAGTGGAGGCATTCAGAAATGCCATCCACCATGCACCAGACATCAAGAGCAGGCTCCCTGTCCACAACAGCTTGGGGAACCTCCTCCAGTCCATGGGGGACTACACTGGGGCACTGCAAGAGTACAAAGAGGCAGCCAAGCTAGGGGAGGAGCTCAATGACCTCATCTCCCTCGGCTGGGCCCATGGGAACATGGGAAACGCACACCTGGGTCTGCATCAGAAGGATGCAGCCCTCCATCACCTCAAGACAGCATTGGCTCTCACCATAGAGCATGAGTCCACCCCTCAGGCCATCAGCAGAGCCTACAACAACCTCGGGACAGCCTACCAGAGCTTGGAGGACTTCAAGGGGGCAGAGGAGAACTTCAACTTGGCTCTGGATCAAGCCATATATGGAAATGATGTGGCTGGTCAAGCAAGGGCACGAGGTAACCTAGGCAACCTCTTGATGTTGAGCAAGGAGTACGAGAGAGCTGTTGAGCAGTATTCAGAAGTCTTCAGACTCTCCAAAGACAGGCAAGTGCTGTCCACAGCAAATCACAACAGGGGGTGTGCCTATCTTGAGTGGGCAGAGCAATTGAGGTCAGGACAGAACGGTGCAACCAGTGGGATTAGCAGAAACCTACAAGTCTTGTGCAATCCAGGCACCATGGTACCCAGTCCTGGATTTACACCTACAGAGCTGTACAGGCTGGGAGCTAGTGACCTGACACAGGCTATTGAGCTGTGCAATGAGGTGTTGCAGAGCACCAAAGGGTCCATGCAAGGACTGTCTCTCTCTGTGTCTCTGATTGAGAGCAGCTCCCGTACCTTCCACAAGCTGCAGGACTGTCTGATTGGTCTGCAGCAGATGGATGAAGCACTTGTGGTTGCTGAGCAGTGCAGAGCTAGGTCCCTAGGGGAGAGACTGCTGGAGAAGATGGGGGGAGGTGTAAACCACCTGACCCCACCCCTCTCCCTGGAGCAGATTCAATACATTGTGAAATCCCAGGAGCATCCAGTTGTGTACTTATCCTACACAGGTGCCAAGCTGATAGTGTGGCTGATTATTTCCATACATGGTCATGTCCAAATAGATTGCAGAGTAGTTGAGGTGGAGAAGCTGGAGAAAGAGAAGTTTGGAGGCAAGACATTTGACCAATATGTCCGCCAAGGTGTACAAGAGGCTGTGGTAGGCAACGATCTGGAGCTATACCGGGATGTGTCTAGTTCCCAGACCTCTCCACTAATAGTGCTATTTGATGTAGTTGTTCATCCAATCCTCGACATGCTTGGAAAATGCAAACAGCAAGACTTAAAGAACTTGATTCTAATTCCAGATAGCTACACCAGCCTTATTCCATTTGTTGTCCTCCATTCTGAGGGGGATTTCAACAATACCTTTGGTAGCACCTTCAGCATTCAGGTGATACCCTCCCTATTGATCATGGGTATCCTAAATGAAGCCCACTCCACCAGGGCAGTGATGTACGATAGTAGGACAGCCTGTGTGGTTGGTAACCCTCACATCCCCATCTTTGAACACAACGATGAGGAATGGAGCCTGGGAAGACTTCCACATGCCACTGATGAGGCCAAGTGGATCTCCCAGCTTCTTAAAGTGCAACCACTCCTGCACGATCAGGCCACTAAGGTTTCCGTGGTAACAAAGCTAAGCGCTGCTCAGGTGATCCACATTGCCACACATGGTAGTGCCATATCAGGTTTCTTAGCCTTTGCAGGTCCTGATTCATCAAATGGAAAGCCATCGAAATCTGCAGACATCCTTCTTCTACCAAGCGAGGTAGAACAGATGAACATCAAAGCAGCCTTGGTCGTTCTGAGCAGCTGTGACAGCGGTCGTGGAATGGTGCGTGCGGACGGCATCATTGGGATAGGGAGGGCCTTCCTCCTTGCTGGTGCCCAGTCCGTCCTCACCACTCTGTGGAGGATTCCAGATGAGAGTGCAGGCATGTTCATGCAGTTCTTCTACCAGTACCTGGTGGAGGGCCTGGGCACCACTTATGCCCTCCAGAAGGCCACTCTGAGTGTGAGATGCTTCAGGAAGTACTCCCAGTACACACACTGGGGAGGGTTCCAGCTGATTGGGAGGGAGACTTACCTCCATAAAACGAAGACCACTGAGGAAGCATTGCTTGCTGCATCTCTGGGACCAAGGTGTGTCTTTCCCCAGGTAGCTGTAGTGGAGAAACTGGAGCAAGGACTGATTCAAACTAGATCACAGCCTAGCTATGTTCAAGTATGTTACAAGATGGGTGAGTATGTCTTCATTCAGGTGTTTTGTTTTGTCAAAACAGATCCTTCTGGGCTATGAAGGCACAGAGCTTACAGATCCTGTGAAAACTTTCATTCACTCCTTCTACGATTATTTCAGAGGTGGGGTCTTCTGGATCAGCTGCAGATCAGAAGAGGTGGCGGCAGCTTGTGTCAGGAAAGCTTTGGAGGTAGGTGTGTGTGTGTGTGTGTGTGTGTGTGTGCGTGTGCGTGTGTGTGTGTGTGTGTGTGTGCGTGTGTTTGTGTGTGTGTGTGTGTGCACATGTGTGTGTGTATGTGTGTGTTGTGTATGTATGTGTGTGTTGTGTGTGTATGTGTGTGTTGTGTGTGTGTGTTTGTGTGTGTGTGGTTTGTGTGTGGTGGGTGGGGGGTGGGGGTGGTTGGGTATTAAGGATATGATCAAAATCTAGGTTATCTTGACAGGTTATTCACAAGACTGAACCAAAGACACACAATGACCCTGTTTTGGTTGTTCTAGACAACATATTTCCAGATACATTGAACATAAAAATGGCTAAGTTCCACAAGTTACTATGTCACATATGTACTCACATTATTGCAACCCTCCATGCTGGAAACAACACTGACCTCAGTAGCATTGCGGGCCAGATAGATACTCTTTTGATCAGAGGATCAAACATCATTGAGGTGGAACCATTCTCCCCCATTCACACAACCCAGAGGATAGTTTATGGACACCTGCAGAAGACAAAGTGTCCTTCCCCATCAGATGAAGACAGGGCTGCCCTTGAGATTCTTGTTGACTTCACCAAGGGCTCTCCACCTGTCATTGATGTCATGACCTCTAAGGGAATGTGCACCAAATATCCAGAATCATTGGATGCCTTTACATGCAGGCTAGTATTTACTCTGGATGAAAGTGAACTATTTCCACATGTCATTGACAAGCAGCCAATGAAAGCAAGGAATTGTGTTAGCTTGGACTTGTGGGATGATATCAATAGACTAGCAGACCTCTGTGAACTGACATCTTATGAAGAGCTGTTTCTTCACTGTCTCTGCATATTTCATAATGTACCAGTCCCAAAATGTGTCCTTGAGAGACTATCCTGCTTAATAAAGCACTCCTGTAGCCAGTTGACCTCATGTCAAGAGATGTGTCAGAAACTAGTGGATTTTAACCTATTGAAATCATATCCACATCCTGTTGTCCTTCCTCCCATTGGAGGTGTTAATGGGGAAGTGAAGGAAGCACCTCTATGCTATTGTGTGGCACCTGTTGTTGCTACAGCAATATGGAATGGCAAGATGAATGACACTGACAAAGTTATGTCACTAGGCATTTTGTACAGAGTATTTGAAGACATCTACTCAAACAGGCATATTCTGAGCTCATCAGAACTTCAACATGTCTTTGGTTTAGTGTGTGTAGTGCTTGAGGTGTGTAACTGCATCTGCTACCTGATAGGTGAAGAGTGCTACCAGCTGTTCTATCTAATGCTAGAAAGATTCAAGAACTTGTGCAATGCTTGATGTATTTTAGACATCACTAGTGTATGTCTCAGATTAGTACTGCATTTAGAACTTCTGTAAACTGAGTGTGTATTTTTTATGAATTGGCATTTTACGTGGCTGTCAACATGTGATCTGGTAGACTTGGGAGCGTGTCTGTTCTTCCAATTATGGTTCACTCATTGATATCATGACCTTCAATGGTATGAATGGTATGGAGTATGCTCAAATGCCTCAAGCCTTTGGGTGCTTGTTCAAGAGTATTGCCAGTAGGTCCTCAAATTTTCCTTTAAACCCAAAGTTAGTTTTGTACAGGATTGGAACATTGTTCTGCCATCTCCTACATAATAGTTGTATATGATGTATGAGCATGTGAATGTGTGTATGCGCATATGTACATGTGTACATGTGTGTAGTCTTTTAAATGGCACCATAATTGCTGTAATGCTTGAAGGTAGACTTGATTCACAATATTAATTAATTTTTTGATGAAATTATCTCAAATGTGCAATCAAAGGTCAGCTGAGCAACACAATGCTGATGCAATGTGTGAATCTTGCTAATACAGCATGATATAATGTACTTAAAGTCATGCACCATGCATCCTGTGTTTTTGTCTAGTACTATGTCACATGTGATCACAATTGCCATTGAAGGGTTTCCAGACATCATTGGACATGGAATGACACCAGAAAACTGAGAAAGGTAATGTATTAACTCAATGCCTATATTTGGAATTAAGGCAATATATATGGGCATGGTTATGTTTAGAATGGTTATGTAAACCATACACACCAACATAGGACTACATGTATGTTCAATGGAGAGTCCACAATGTTTTTGTCACTAAGGAAGGTTTGGTGCAGAACACTGTTCACTGTTCTCTAAAACAAGGGACAACAACGGAACCTGATCTCACACACACACACACACACACACACACACACACACACACACACACACACACACACACACACACACACACACACACACACACACACACACACACACACACACACACACACACACACACACACACACACACACACACACACACACACACACACACATGCACACACATGCACACACACACACACACACACACACGCACGCACGCACACACATGCATGTGCTAAGTCATGCCAACAATGATGATTATTTAAACTACTGATTTGAAGTACATTAAGCAAATTCATCAATACAACTGCTTTTATGAAGATAATGAAGTTACGTACTTCATTGCCTGTGACTTGGCAGTGTATGTAGTGACCTGACAATGTATGTATTCCACAATGCGTCGCATGAACAGAGTTTTTATTACTAAAAAGCAAAGGCGAAAAAGCACCTCCCAAAGATAATTATCTACCGATAGGCGGAGTTTGGTCACGTGAGGTCGCTCGAAAACATGATGTTAACGGGCTAAGAAGGGAAAAACGCGCGCACTTTGATGACCAAGAAACCACCGACCTCAAACGGCGAGGAGCCAAGCCCAAAGGAAGGCGCAGCTATGGACTACAGTAGGCTAAAGGGAATTCTAGAAGGTGAATTGTTTTTATTACTACATTTCTTTTGTAACATAGTTGTAAGCGCTGCTTTAAATGGCGTGTACACTGGGGAGTGATTAGGCGGTCTGTGTCTAGATTGTTTGGGATGAACGGGTAAACAAACGAATAAACTTTAATTACAGCCCATGTGCCACTTAACTCACGTGACAACATTTCGTATAGTGTTTATTAGTGAAGGCTGTCGGGAATATCCCCCGTGCCTTGACGAGGTGCTCAGGGACACAGCAAGAACAAGTACAGTCAGGTAACCCACGAATCAGATTCAACTCCAGCCTGTTCCTAAATGTTTGATTTGTACCAGGTTACCATGGGACCTACTCAAGCCTCTTCTATGCTTTCGACTGGAGAAGGTAGTTTTCACATCATTGGGGAAAGAGGTCTGTGTCGTCAGTGTTCTGTTATTACAGGTTGTGAAGGAGGCTTTTATGGGAGCCCGGGAATCAATGGAAGACACATCCAAGGAGCTCCTCGCCCATCTGGATAGATTTAATGGGTAAAGATAAACACACACACACACACACACACACACACACACACACACACACACACACAATGTTAGTGTCCTTTAACCCCTCATTGAAGTTCATCACCTGTTGCCAATTTGTCTCTGGTACATTTAAAAGCCATCTGGTACGTTAAGTTCTGCCACCAATACGTCTGTTGCTCATTGTGTAGGTATCACTTGTGCAGTGTATGTCAAAGTATTGTGGTATATGCAACAATGTAAAAAATAATCCCTCATCACCCATTACAACTCCCAATTGGCAATGCTCCATTTTTTTCCCAGTGCTGTGCAGTCTACAAGTCACATGCTCCTCCTCCTTGTTAAAACTGATGATCATATTCATTGACTCCTTTCCTACATACACTTTAGGTCCTTAGCTCTTTTTAAATTTGCCTTTCCTTATTCATCTTATATGCCTGTATATACTGCCAAGTGTGGTTTAACCCCCTGTACATCTTGCCTCTTTAATCTAAGTGATTCTCTCTTTAACCTTTTCATTTTAATCCCTACCATTTCGCCTGTACCTTTTTGGCATTTAACCCTTTCCCTTTTTCCGTTTAACCTTTTTCCCCCATTTAACCCTTTTTTCCCCCCCCTTTTTAAACCCTTCCCCCTCCATAGATATTTGAACTCTATACGCACCCACTTTTTCATCCTCCACTTTTGCCAAAAAGTGTGCTAGCTGATTGGCCATTCAATACAACGGACATTAAAACTGCTTTACTAAGCTCCCCCCATAATGCCCTCACTGCGATACCACTACATTGGGAGTCAACGATGTGTGTCTCTGTACCCCCTTTGCAGGCCACCCTTCACAATACAGAGACTTTGTGAGCTGATATTGGAACCAAATAAGCACTACAGGTCAAGAAGAGTGTTTGTCAGGGCTGTGGAGAAGGTTTGTTGCACCCCCAAAAGTCTTTCCCATTTGAGCTCAATGTACACACACACATGCACATTTACATTACTCTCCCAACATGCACATACATACACACATCCACACAAAATACACATCCACATGTGCATACACAATACCCACACAAATACACACTACAACCTTTTTTCCTATCGTGTTGTAGAATCTTTTGGTAGTGAGCACAGTAGAACCAGACCTCACGTGGATGAAGAGTCCAAGGTAGTGTGTACAACCCACACATAGCTATACACACATAGACACACATGCATCAACACAGGTACAAGGACACGCACACACTCAACACAAGCTACACACATGTCCGCATACATGCACGCGCACACACACACACACACGCACACGCACACACACGCACACATACACAAGTCCTGCACATTCACAGTATTGTAACTGTCAGACTAGCACAGCTTCTGGAGGACAGACCCAAGCACACAGAGCAGATCGGCCCCATCTCCGAGCCCCACCCGGAAGACGACTATGCCGAAGGGGATAAGGTTGACGACCTCGGGGAACCTGGCACAGCTCCTACCTTCTGGTCCCAGCTGAGATCCTTGACACCACTGGAGAGCGATGACCCAGACTTTACAGCGGCAGAGGGGGAGGAGGACCAGCCCCCTGATCTGCGGGATGGGACAGTGCTTTTGAGCAGGAAGAGGTCGAGCAGCCTCAGGGACAGTATGGAGAGGGAGGAGACAGTGGTGCAGGAGGCGGACTCCACTGTGAACATATCGGAGCACCAGGGTCACTTGGGAGCGGAGGGAGATGGGGAGGGAAGGAGGGAGGAAGAAGGAGAGGGAGGCGCCAAACGTGCCAGGGACGCATCTGTCTTGCCGGAGCTCGGTGTGCTCAAGTCCCTCCTTGAACACACCGACCCAAAGCTAGAGGTGGAGAAGTTGGGGGAGAGCGACGCTGATCAGGTGATCACGCCTCCGATACCTCGGGAGCTTGTGAAAGAAGGTAAAGGAGAGTGGGGAGGAGAGTGGAGTAGTGGGAGGTGAAGGTGGGTGGAGCAGTTGGAGGGGAAGGTGGGTGGAGCTGGTAGTAATGAAGATGGAGTGGCAGCAAGGATGTTTGCTTTTTCATATTGACAATTGTAAATAGCTCAAATCCACATGATGACGATAGGGTGGACCAATTGTTCTCCAGTTTACTGATTGAGCGACACATCCTCTTGGCATGGCACACAGTCTGTCATTGCTAGGTTCCTCTCTCTGCCCTGGATAATGTGTTGACTGTTCATTCCGTTGTTTGGGTTGTTGACACGTGTGTGTATGTGTGTATTTTGTCTTGGACGCGTATTATGGTTCCCCACCACCACTTGTTGGCTGGCCCTTTGTCAGGTTACTCTCTAAGTGACCACAAGAAGCCCACAGGTTAACATGTTGTAGTGACCAGTATCCTGGGGTGATGGCTGGGTATGTGTTACCCATGGGAGGGTGATGGGGGCTTGACTGGGTATGTGGGAGGGTGATGGGGGCTTGACTGGGTATGTTGTAGGGTGATGAGGGGCTTGACTGGGTATGTGGGAGGGTGATGGGGGCTTGACTGGGTATGTGGGAGGGGCTTGACTGGGTATGTGTTACCTATGGAGACACTAGGGGGGCTCAGTAGTCTGGTGTGGTTAGGAGAGGAAGGCTAAGACTGGCAGGAATGTGTGTATGTTTGCTCCTGCTGGGCTGCAGTGGTATGGCCATATTAGTTACACCTGAACCCATTAGGATGTGTGAGATGTCTAATTTGCACTCCCCTTGAGGTTAAAGCCAGCTCTAATGACCTATTGGTCTCCTGTAGGTTTCAAGCATTCCTCTTTTTGGCCTGCCCTTGTGAGTCCTGAGTCCGGCACTTTGTTGTAACTGAAGATTGCGATTGAATAATCATGCGTGCATACACATGTGCACACGTAGATAGGCTTGATAGAAATGACAGTAATCAAGTGGTCTTAGGAGACAAGCCAAGTTGCATTCCTTGCCACATAGCCCAATTGATTATCCGTAACCAAATCGTGCAATTTGACACCACCCGTTACGCCAGATTTGGCGTAGTACTGGGCTGTGTGGCCTCCCCCTACATCCTTTTCCTACCCACCCCCACATGTACATCCACTTCTTGATACCTTAAGCTGTTCTCCCTCCCTTCACAGACGCAGATGTAAAGCTTGCAGAAGTGTTTGAAAGCGGCAGCATGGATACAAACTGATAGATTCTGTTAGCTCCTCCTCCTTTGTACTTACATTTGACTCATTTTCACTGTTTATTCATCAAACAAAAGTGTACAGTACCCACCGTGAACCAGTTTGTGGGGGTCGAAACAAGGGAGAGGCCACTAGCTCAGCTTAGTCTTGTTTTTATCTTCTTTTAAATGTAATCACTTGAAGGATGTTTTCATAACTAGTTGGGTGTGATTTGTGACCAGGATTGGTTGTGTCACAACAGAGTAACAGTATGATACTTCACCAAATATACACACACACATGTACACAACACACAGCCCACACACACAGGACAGGGTTAGACTAGACTCTCAGTCCTCATGTAACCATAGTGAGGTGGTTCCAACTCGCCATATATGTGTCCATTGGGCACAGCAGAAGGCGGGGCAGACAGCTGCACGGACGTCTTGTGCTTCATGGGAGGAGTGGTCGTCATAGGGCGGGACTGTTGCTGTGAGTAGATGAGGGGGTGTTCTGCGGTCCTGGGGCGATGGTCGTCTGCTATGGGTCTGAAGAAAGCACTGGGGTGATGGTGTTGCTGGAGACCTGGGAGGGGAGTGGTTTCATCTGGTGCCCTCCACAAGGGAGCAAGGGGGTCCCTTCTTGTAGGAGGGAGGGGGTCGTCAAATGCCCTCCTCGTGGGGAGTTGGGGGTCATCGAATGTTCTCCGTGCAGGGGGTAAGGGGTCCTGTGGCCTTCTCGTGGGCAGTAGTCGTACACGGTTTTCAGGTAGGGCAGCAGCTAGGTCGTCTCTGCCATTCATATGGACGTAGCCGTCTTCACTGTTGTTGCTGGGTTTCCTCGACACGTACTGCCTTGATTCGCTGGTGTGGGAGTCAAGGGAACCACAACTGTCGATTCTTCTGAAGTTCCTTCTGTCATCATACATGGCCAGGTGCTACAAGAGACACATGAGAGAAAGAAGAGATAAACAGAGAGAAAGAAGAGATAAACAGAGAGAAAGAAGAGATAAACACCAAGAGAGAGAGAGACACCAAGAGAGAGATAAACACCAAGAGAGAGAGAGAGACACCAAGAGAGAGAGAGACACCAAGAGCATTAATTGCATCATGTGATCTCACTGCCCATAACATTAATGGCATCACATGATCCCCCACCCACACACCCTATATGCCTTCTTGGCAGTCTGCTCCCTTACCTGCATCTTTCTTGCCACTGTGAGTGTGATGTCTTGGTCCTGCTCCAAAAACAAGAGGACAGCCTCTTCTGGATCTACCACTGAGAATCCATTCACCTAAAGACGAGTAAGGCAATACTAATGTTTGCACAGAGGGGATATTTTGAAGGTCTGGGGCCAAGGATTGAACAGCTAGTATAGGGATGTGTGTGCATTCTCTACAAGATACTGTGGTATGGAAACCCCTCAGCCAACTGAAGAACAAAGCATGTGAACTGCCATATATTCATTAAGCTGACAGCTAAGCCCCATGTCTAGAAATGTGTGAAATGCAATTATGACTCGTGTTGTGATGTGCACCTACCCCCACAAAAAACAAAAAAAAAAAAACATCCGAAGCTCCAGTATTTAGATGTCCTAAATGGAGCATAGCTGCTGTCTCCTGTGTACCAATCCCTTGTTAAGCCACAAGGAATGCTAGCGCTTTTTAGACTTTACAAGGTTGAGTGAAACAGACCCATTTACTGAGCTTGTTAGTGCACAATCACCCACTAAAGCCACAGCTACCACCTAACATCATGTATTTATCAACAATACAGTGGATAACATAACCGTCTCTCATGGATACCATGGCATGTCTTGTTCATTGGGAGTTGCTGATGGTGAGACAATACATACACATGGCAACCCCAAGGGAGTGGATACGACAGGGCTGAATCAATGGGCAACTCCCCCACTCCCTTTTCACCCACTACTAGATCAGGGACTATGTGGGAACCAGGATGTAAAGAAGGATGTGACAGCAACCACAATTCAGTAGCCTACAGTGGACTGACAAATCACCACTGATTTGGTTAAAGGGACGACAAGGGAGGGAGGTATTGAAAGGCTGGTCCTGGTGTGGTTTGGTGTGGCTTCTCACCATTCGTATGATGTCCCCTTTCTTGATCCTTCCATCCATGGCTGCTAGTCCACCTGGAACCACCTAAAAGGGTGGGAAAAGCAAGACCAGATTAGCACCACACACCACAGGAACACATGTGCACCCCCCACAAGAAAACACCTGCACTTAATTACAGGAGCCACACACCCTTACCCTCCCTCATTACTTACATCACAGACGAGCAGTTGGCCAGCACCATACTCGAGCGTGATCCCAAGTTGGTTGGTTCCATTCTTCTGAATATAGATTTCCTAGTGGAATCAGATGACAGCCAGGATAGTCAACCTTGTATTGAATTGTACAAATATCTTATCTAATGTGTCTGAATTGTGTGTGCTGTGCGCATGGTTGTGGTTAGCAACTACTACATACATGGACTGCACTGCAGTCTTTGAATGTGTGTGCCTTCCAGACGCCACTACCACCAACTGATATGCTATGTATTCCATAATACATTCACACACACACACACACACACACACACACACACACACACACACACCCACACACACACACATACACACACACACACACACACACACACACACACACACACACACACACACACACACACTCAGACCCACACACGAATCCATCAATGTTAGACAACCCCAAGACCCTCAACCAACCCTTTCACCACGGGCATGTACCTCCAGTTCGTAGTTCCCCTCCACCCTGCAGTTGCGTCTGTGGGAAGCTTCTGTGGTGGCCAACATATCCTGCGAGTTCGACCTCGCTTCCTGCAGCGCGCCATTTCTCATCATCTCCCTCTCTGTCCTGTACGAGTGCCTGGCAGGAGTGGCCCTGCTGAGCAGATCCTGAGACAGGGACATTTGCTGGCTGTACTTTAGGCTCCTCTGTTGTTGCTGCTGCTGCTGCTGCATCTCTGCCACCTTCTGCATCTGCCTGTGGACCAGGCGTGCAGAGTCGTTGCTCCCGCTCGAGAGCCCGCTGTCCTTGCTCCCTTCCACGTGGTGCTGGCCCCCGACCCGCGGTGGTGGGGCGGCCTGCACGTGATCGTGGTTGTAGGACCTACCGCTGGGGCCATAGGGGTCGTCGGGGGCCAGGGGGACTCGGGCGCGCCTCGGGCCCTGCGGGCTATGCCGTGGGGGATGTAGCTCGGGGGGCTCCAAGGACATGGATGCGAACATTTCCTCGGGTTGCGAAAGCGAGAATTGGCTCGCGTCTGAGTACAGAATTTCGTCATATATGTGTTCCTTGTGGGAGTGGGACGTAGGTTTCTCGCCTCTCACGACCGTCACGGTCACCAGGGTCTTGTCCTTGATGCGCGCTACCGCCTCTCCCGGGTTCATTCGACCCAACACAACGCCATCGACCTGCAGGTACGTTGAGGTGGCTGTGAAAGTAGCTGAGGCAGTTCGCACGCCTCATTCCGCTGATTACTGATTGTGCGTGTCTGCATGCACACGTAAAGGTTCATACCTGCACGATCCGATCGCCGGCAAAGACTCCCGCCTTGGAGGCCAGAGTACCTGCGTGGACTTCTTTGACGAGAAAGTATTCGGCATTACCATCGGAGTTCTAGGAGGGGAGAAACCACTATTTGAAACTCCTTCCCTCTTGCCCCTCCCCACGCTGTTAGTTCCGGCGCGTGCTATGCGAAAAGTATTGGCAGAGGTTAGCGCTACCACTTAAGCCATTAGCGCGTTTTCATTTTTCGTCCCACGTCCACATTACCTTGGATCCCGATACGAGAACAAGGCCAAGATTCTCCGTCGTCTTGTTTCGCTTCAACCTAAACGTCAGCTCAGTTTGCATCAGTCTTCTCTGTGCACACACGCCAGAAAGAAAAAAAACTGGATAAAAGTTATTTAAACACTATTTATATCGGGGGAGTTAGCTGCGGGGTCAATTTAATTATTCTAATTACGTGTGTAATATGACTACGTCGCCGTAGAAGTACCGTTTGTATGTCGCTAGGCTTAGCATTCGTCGAAGGGCGTTTCTTTGCCTTGCCGAAGCGGCCAAAGAGGCAGTCCAGCGACGGTGCAATGGTCTTCTTCATCTCCTCCGGATTCGTTGGCAGTTGTGTTGGTTGCTGTTGCCTGTTGTCGCAGTGTTGGTACGTGCAGACCTTCTCGTGCTGCTCAATATCGGCCAGCCTGCCTTGCTTTCTGCACCCAATGCTAAAATATTTGCATCGTTTCAGCAAACCGAAAACACGCTCTTCAATGTCGAAAGGGTGGGTTAGTTCTATCAACTCCACATCGCCGCAGCGGTTGGGACAAACGCCGTAATACTCAATCCAAGAGCTCAAGCAAGACAGACAAAAGACATGACCGCACGGTGTCTTACGGGGCGAATTCAGGACCCTTCGGCAGATTCGACACAGCAATGCTTCGTCAATGAGATCGACAAACGAGTCTAGTGGGTAGCCACTCATACTAAGCTACGTCAATAACGCGGATATTGTTGCGGGAGCCTTATACATAGAGTTTGTTGCGAGATTGGCATGCACAAGCTTTTGCATACCGAACTTAATTCATTTACCATTGTCTCACGTACGTAGAGTTGCACGCATGCGTAATGAGTCCGCTGGCGCCATTTACGAGAAGGCGGGTAATGTGTGAGCTATGGCAGTAAGTATTTTATAAATAACGAGGTGTCGGGAGAGGTATCTAAAACAGTAGTCCCGTATTATTTCATGATGTACCTGCTTCTCAAATTTCACCCAAGTTACGGCACGCCACGCATGCCTGGTGTAGTTGTTTCAGAATTCAGACATCTTTGGCACGGGAAGTGATGGAAGCGACTGCGAGACAACAACGTCCGAAAATCAACCCGTTCGCGTAGCACCTCAGGAAGAAGTTTCGGGGTTAGAGCAAGCGGATGTGCCCGCCTCAACGTCAAGGAAAAAAGCGGAGAGTAGAGCTCAAAGGACGGTACGCGTTCAGCTAGTTAACTTGATAGTCCATTATTATTCGCTGACTACAGCGCCAGAAGCTAAAGAAGTCCGAACTGTTCGAAGTGCACAGCGAAAGTCAAAGGATGCTACGAGGTGAGTACATATATGACCACTGGTGGGGATCATCCCTCCTCTACCCTGATGTTGATCACATGCTCATCATGTGACAAGGTCACATATGGTGGGGATCATCCCTCCTCTACCCTGATGTTGATCACATGTTCATCATGTGACAATGTCAGCCACATGGTCACATATGGTGGGGATCATCCCTCCTCTACCCTGATGTTGATCACATGCTCATCATGTGACAAGGTCACATATGGTGGGGATCATCCCTCCTCTACCCTGATGTTGATCACATGTTCATCATGTGACAATGTCAGCCACATGGTCACATATGGTGGGGATCATCCCTCCTCTACCCTGATGTTGATCACATGCTCATCATGTGACAATGTCAATCATATGCTCATCATATGGCAACCAGTTGACACACCACGGGAGTTTCCCCTGATGGATGGAACTATTGTTGTCTTGTGTGCCAACCATTGCACAGCTGGTTGTAGTACAACTTCCAGAGTCAGCACTGGAATCGAGCGTAGTATGCTTTTAAAAATATGAGCTGCTGGACTGCTGCTTGTCTTTATTTGTTGTCTTCAACAAGACGTACAAAATAAAATGAATGGCTTGTTTGGGCAGTGTCTGTTAACAACTTGTGTGGTCTGAAAAACATGTTTGAGTGTTTGGTCACCTCAAATATTAATGACTGAAATCAGATTCTATAGTGTTTGGACTACCTACTGTATCACACCTCCACACAGTCACCTGCTGTCATGGGAGGTTGTCAAGTGTAATGCGCCAAAAACACTTGACTGGAGTGGCAGACACACAACTTATTTTTGTGTGTGTCTATGTAGTTAAAACACCTTTGTTTATCTTCTCCAGAGTCTAAAGTGTCCATACCTAAGCACCAGCCCAGGATGAGAACAATTGATAGCTTTCTCATGAAGGTCAACAAGACTCTGCAGCCATGTACGCAGAACATAGTGAAAGTCATGAAATCGTCTTCCTTTGATGGCAGTTCAGCACTGGAATACGTGGAGGAAAAAGGCACTAAAGCTATCCATGCGGTCACACAAGATGGTGTGAGTGAAGCTGTAATGTCACCTGATAAGGAGAACACAGGGAACCCGGAACCGCACCTTGATGAACCAGAGGGTACTGTTACCCAACCAGTGGTTTCATCTCTTCCTGAACCAAAGCTTAGTTCGTTTGCAATAGCTGATTTCTCTGTGCCCATTGTCACGGAAACCAAGGAGTTGACAGAGCTGGAACGGTTGAAGCAAAGGTTCACTGCCCAGTTGGTGCAGACGAAGAAGCCACCACCACCACAAGCAAGCACGCTGGTTCCACCTTTGGCCATTGAGTCACAATCGCTGATTCCACCTGACCTTGTAGTGCAACTGAAGAATAAGCCGGGTAGGTGGAGCAGTGGGCGGGGCAAGGGATGGGTAGCTCAATGGTGATATCATGCTGTGGGTGCATTAATAAGAATGAACCGATCAGGTGCCTTGCGGCAGCACCTGCACGCCACTCTCAAGAGGCAGCTGTCTCAGCGGAGAGCGGAGGAGAGGAAGATAGCTGAAGAAGAGAGGAAACTGTATGGAGAGGAGGGTCCCGAGGATGTGGAAGGAGAGGGGGAGGAGGCCGAACTGACCGACCAGGACACCACAGGTTTGGCCTGGAAATGCTTGGGTGTGAGATGTTGTTAACTTGTTTGGTTGTTATTTTTTTACATTAACTTTGGAAAGATGTAGAGTCGTTATCGGATGGTGAGGGAGTCCATGGTACTGGCACTAAGGAGAAGGAAGAGAGGCCTGGTGAGGAGGAGGGGGAAGAGAAGGATGGTGATCAGAAGAGGGATAGGAGAGACAATGAAACTAGCGGCAAAGAGGACGGTCCCCACGACGGGAAAGGTTTACTCAGTGATGGAGAGGGTGACCATGGTGATAGAGGTGACCCTAGTGATGAGGAGGGCGATAGAGGTGACCCCAGTGATGGAGAGGGTGATCCAAGTGATGATGCTGATGTGAGTAGTGACGATGATGATGACATCACTCCATTTGTCAAGAGAAATAGCACTGCAAGGAAACAACGCATTGACTCTGACGATGAAGGCGGAGATCCTCCGACCTTGAAGCAGTCATTGTCTCTCGGGAGCTCTGATAGCACGCTGGGGAACCTGGTCCCCGGTCCTTCCACAAGTGCACTTCAAAGAGAGACAGATGAACGTATTGTTCCATTGGAGCTTGAAAATATCAGTGTGGGGAAGAGTAACTTGGAGAGAATTGCTTCAGATATCACTGAGGGTTCTCAACTACAATCGGACAGACCATTTGGGTCACTGACTCCACGAGGAGTGAGACACGAAGCAGCTGAGATTTGCCAGACACTTGCAGAGAAGGGGGAGGCGGTGGCCCAGATGGACAGTGGCCTAGGGCTGAGCAGCCAGGAGAATCCTTGCTCCCAGCTGCTGGTTGATGTCAGCAGCCAGGAGGGCCCACCACACCTGCAGACCATCTCCAAAGAGGGGTCACACTTGCGGGGTGCCTCTGATGAGGGGTCAGACCTGAATTGCTTGGTGGCTGAAGACACGCTGGGGGCTGGTGACATCAGTTCTGTGGACACCAGCTTCAGCTCGTTTCCTCCAGCGCAGCCAAGGCATTCCCCTAACCCAAAGGTCAGCAGGACTTGCAGGAAGGACAGCACAGTCAGCAATCAAAGTGATCAGGTGAGAGCACCTGTTGAGATGGTAGAAAGGGTGATGGAGGGCAGGGGAGAAGGTGGGAGATTGATAGAGGGCAGGTGGGAGGAGGTGATGGAGGGCAGGTGGGAGAGTGATGGAGGGCAGGTGGGAGAGGGATGGAGGGCAGGTGGGAGGAGGTGATGGAGGGCAGGTGGGAGGAGGTGATGGAGGGCAGGTGGGAGGAGGTGATGGAGGGCAGGTGGGAGAGTGATGGAGGGCAGGTGGGAGGTGATGGAGGGCAGGTAGGAGAGTGATAGAGGGCAGGTGGGAGAGGGATGGAGGGCAGGTGTGAGGAGTGATGGAGGGCAGGTGGGAGGAGTGATGGAGGGCAGGTGGGAGGAGTAGTGGAGGGGAGGTGTGAGGAGGTGATGGAGGGCAGGTGGTAGAGTGATGGAGGGGAGGTGGGAGGAGTTGATGGAGGTGGAGGGGAGGTGATGGAGGGCAGGTGTGAGAAGTTGATGTAGGGCAGGTGGGAGATTGATGGAGGGCAGGTGGGAGGAGGTGATGGAGGGGAGGTGGGAGATTGATGGAGGGCAGGTGGGAGGAGGTGATGGAGGGGAGGTGGGAGAGGGATGGAGGGCAGGTGTGAGGAGGGCAGGAGGTGAGGGGCAGGTGAGAGGATGGAAGGCAGATTAGTGATTATGAGATAATTGGTGGGCGCGATATGGGTGGAGTCAGCATGTTTGGGATGGCCAGATATAAGCAGTAATGGGTGTGGATTAGGGTGAGTTACGTTCAGGAGTGATGGGGTGTGGCACATGAGCTGGTGTGATTGTGATCTTGTAAAAGCATATCACTTGTTTAAAGGATAAATTCCATCGCTGCATGTGTATATACAAACTACTGATGAGCCCATGCTAATGCTATCAAAGGAATAGCGGCATCTTTTGGTAGTTTATTAGTAACATTTTTGGAGCTGTCGCTGGGAATTAATTTACATGTCATACTAAAACCTTATATGACAACATTACTGTTGCATGAATGCTCCCTGAAATTCATTTTTGGTCACACCCGATTGTGCATGTCTTACTAACACTTGCTGTTAAAATACGATTTATAAGCTTTATTCAATAATTCAGGCTTCCTTGTAGTTTTTCAGGGGCAGTGTGTTTATTACAAGCATATAGTTCTGTACCAAGTTGTGCCAACTTGCCGTCAGGCCCCGCCCCCCTCACAGCATGATGCACAATGCAAGACTGTGTACCCTATGTGTAGCCACACCCTTCCGTGTACCCTATGTGTAGCCATGCCATGTAGGCGCTTCCACTTCCACACTTCAAAGCAATCATTGTCAATAGTTTCAATGTACTTTTCATATTGACAACACAAACGTGTGGAGATGAAGGCTTAGATAAGGGAAGGAGTTGTAATCTGTCATGTTTGAATGTGGCTTACTTGTTTTACTTTTTGTGTCTCAACTTAGAAATTGTTTGAAGCTCAAACTACAGACGGCTCACAAGTAATTCTGTTATGGATAAGGTTTGGGGGCTTGACTGCATTAACACCTTCCACTCCCTCACAGGACCCATTTGACACTGACAGCAATGCCCAGGCCTGGTCTAAAGAAATGTCTTGTGCTGAAGACTCTCAGACACAGTTCCTTGATGCCCAAGGGTAGGTCCCACCTGCTGATTCTGAGATGTGCGGAAGGGAGAGGAGGGAGAGGGGATGAATGGTACTTACCTGAATGATGCACTTTACTTACCCTAGGGGAGAGAGAAGGGTATTACCCCAGGGGAGAGAAAAGGGTGCACTGTACTTACCCCCAGGGGAGAGAGAAGGGTGCACTGTACTTACCCCTAGGGGAGAGAGAAGGGTGCACTGTACTTACCCCGGGAGAGAGAAGGGTGCACTGTACTTACCCTAGGGGAGAGAGAAGGGTGCACTGTACTTACCCTAGGGGAGAGAGAAGGGTACACTGTACTTACCCTAGGGGAGAGAGAAGGGTGCACTGTACTTACCCTAGGGGAGAGAGAAGGGTACACTGTACTTACCCCCAGGGGAGAGAGAAGGGTGCACTGTACTTACTTGTCCACTACTTGCTCCATTGCAGATATTTGTGTGTGGACAAGAGGTCATCAACTCGTTCCTTGGTCAAGACAGTGGCTACCCCTGCTTTAGAGGAGCCATCTGACGAACTCCTAGACCTGTGTTCCGGTTCCTTTGCCACACAGGATGCACCAAGGGGTGTGGTCAGGTTCCCTCTCATCCATAAGAAGCCGGTGAGTGGATTGCTCAGCTCTGTTGCCATGGCAACAAGCACTCTGGAGGAGGGGACTCAAGGGACGGATATACTGGCTTTGTGTTCAGGGGTTTTCCCCAGTGGTTCTCCTAGTCAATATGCCACCCAGGGAGATGGTGGGGAGGAGGAGGAGGGTGGGAAGGGTGTCCTGGAGCGATGGGCACTGAGACATAGCCAAGCACCCCAGAAGCAGGATGGAGAGGAGGAGAGTGAGGATGAGGACATGCCACTTCTGTTGAAAAGGAGAGCCTCACTCCCAAAACCAAAGCCCACTGCCAGGTAATGTGGTGTCTGTGTTGAGTGGTATGTGCAGGTGTGGGGTGGTGTGGGGTGGTACATGTATGTTGTATTGTAGTAATGTTGTGTAATGTGTGTGTTGTAGTGTAGTGTTTTTAGTGTGGTGTGTTGGTATTGTTGTTTTGTAGGGTATGGTGTGTGTGTGTGTGTGTGTGTGTGTGTGTGTGTGTGTGTGTGTGTGTGTGTGTGTGTGTGTGTGTGTGTTGGTATGATGGGATGTGATTCAGTTTTGGTGTTCATGTGTAGTGGGAGCCATGTGTGTGCATATATGGTACTCACTAATGTATCAGTGATGTGTGCTTATATGGTACTTACTAATGTGTCACGGCCATAAATGGTATCAATGTATGTGTGAACAATGGATATGTCTCTCATTTACGTAACATCCTAATGTCTCAGTGAACGACTTCAGGAGTTTGTGGAGAGTGAAGCTGAACTGTCAGGGGAGGACGTGGGCCCGGATGAAGAGGAGGATGATCGTGGTGGTCCTGATGAGTATGAGGAGGAGGAAGGGGTGGAGCTAGAGGCGGGGCTCTCTGAGACAGAGCTGAGGGATCAGGTGACCAGGGTGCACACGTAAGCATCGCCACATGGGTCTTTGGCTGAGGGGTCACTGCTTTTGTAAATGATGGGGTTAGGAAACACACACTGGCTGACGACAAAGCTGAACTGTTGGAGCTACAAGAACGTTTTCTGAAAGGTTTGGCAGAGATTGCTCTGAGCTCAGGAGTGATTTGTGGTTGGTTGGCTGTGTTTAGAGGGGGACTTGTATGAGGATGGGCTCGCCCTGAGAAACGGGTTCTTCCGGACAAGGCACTTTGGTCCAACTGGTTCTGAGGGTTCTGTGGACCTTTTTGTGGAGGACAGGACCTTGGAGACAGAGCTGGACATGGAGGAGGACAACAGCCAGGCTGAAGCACTGCGGAGGAAGGATAAGCTGGAGAGGGAGGAGTTTGTGAGGAAGTGCAGGGTTAGTCCCCAGACTGTCTAAATGGGCTTTGAGACCGTCTTTAGAAGCATGTGGCATAATTTTTGAAGCTTTGGTATCTATTGCAGTGCAGTCATTACTCTTAGAATGGTACATGGGAAGCAAGGGTTAAAGTGATGGCAATCACACAGCAGTTATTATAATGTGTATCTATTAACCAGTTATGGATATCAGTGTCATGTTCATGTGGCTGATATCTATTTATGCAGGAAAGAGAAAGTAGTCGTCTTGAAATTGATGAAGATAGTCAGAGTATACTCAATATAATCAGAGACACATCTTCCCATTCTCTGCTGAACAGTGAGTGGAACACACACATGCGTATTATGTGCCTCAGTGCAACTGCTTGTTGTGCCTCTAGTGCAACTGCTTGTTGTGCCTCTAGTGCAACTGCTTGTTGTGCCTCTAGTGCAACTGCTTGTTGTGCCTCTAGTGCAACTGCTTGTTGTGCCTCTAGTGCAACTGCATGTTGCTAACTACATGTATTGCGAGTTTTGAACCTAACCGGTTTGCCTAACTAAGAGCATCATAGCAATTTTTATTGCTACATTCTTTTTAACCATGGATTTGTAATATGAACTGTGAACTGCAAATGTGTTTCTACAGAAAAGATATAAATGTTTACACAATGGCAGCTACTGCTACAAAATAATCGAATCCCAGACAAATCAGGAAGCTATTCCATTATACATATTTGCAGGTTTCTGCAATACATGTGTGTAAACATGACGGCTTTGTTTCTGCAATACATGTGTGTAAACAAGACAGCTTTGTTTCTTCGAACGGGTGTGATACTTCAGCACATACTACGATTATATTGAGACCATTCGTTTCAAAACAGATATAGGTACAATGTACACAGCTTTATTTTGTCATCAAATGCATGTGCGTAAAGTCTAATTCAAAATTGCCATAATACCAAGAGCACATCAAATACTGTTTGCATCTGGGCTTACTTATTGTTGCTATATCAGCACCCACAACCAGCAAGACGTTGGACGACTCATCAACACCATCGAACTCTAGTGCAAAAGTGGGTGTGCTTTCGTCATCATTCGCAACACTGTGTTTCACTTTGTGCTCTTATTAGAAATCACGTGGATCATTCTTGAAGCATGACACAGCCACCCTTAGACGCCTCTCCTCGATCACCGCAGTAACACCAAACATCTCTAATAAGGCATTTGTGTTTCAAAAGTCTACACCAGGACATAATGAAACACCAACACATGTAAGAGTGTGTGTGTGTGTGTGTGTGTGTGTGTGTGTGTGTGTGTGTGTGTGTGTGTGTGTGTGTGTGTGTGTGTGTGTGTGTGTGTGTGTGTGTGTGTGTGTGTGTGTGTGTGTGCACACATGATCCTTTGTATGTGATGTGTAACTCTGGGCATCCTAAATGCTCATCTTCCATCTTATAACCAGCAGAGCTCAAAGATTAAATCTGGAAACAGCGTATCAAAAAACAAGAGGCCCAAACTTGATGAGTCCATTTCTCTTACTATCTCAGAGAGCAGTGTTTTCTCTCTGCTGAAGTGATTGCATTGCACGTATGTGTCTGTGTGTCTGTGTGCATATCTGTAGGCGTGAGGCCGAAAACAACTTATATCAAATTGATGATAACGATTGACCTTGCTATAACTGAGCATCGTCGCATATGACATACGCCATGAGAACCGATCGATAAGTTTAATGTTACGAGATAACAAGATTCCGATAACAAGATCAACAAGATGTGTGTCGTAGCAAAAACCACAGAAGCCATGCAGCTAATAGCGCATTCATGTTTCCACCTTGTTCACAGGTATTTGTCAGAATCGCATGCGTAAAGGCGAGTGAACAACTGAAACCACTGCTACCATCTGCTGAGGTGAAAACGAGAATGTCTGAAACTGCCAGCATTTAAAATCCTGCGTGTTACAATAGGTTTGGTCACTTGACATTAAAATTGTATACGACGTTCCCACTTTAATAAGTGCACTACATACGTTACAGCCACGGTTCACTTTTAAAGCATTGCTAGCTTGCACGTCGCCGCCAAACTCTTACACCAGCTGAAGAGGAATCTTGAAGCAGCCGACCTGATTTTTGCTTGAGTCGTCCAGTTCCCACCGCACGACCAACTGGATCTGAGCCACGTGATGCGTGAGAGAATTTCAAGCAAAAGAGCATGGTAAATGTTACATGTCAATTAAAGTATCGCGGAGCCGATAATATTACGTAGACTTACGGCAGGGTAGTAGGGGCTAACGTATAGAGTCACGGTCTCTGTATACTGTTCTCCAGCATTCATGGGGCAGGACACTCCCAGCTTGCAACCGTCGGCTTGCGGTAACGGAAAGTATACGGACGCCGAGTAGATAACTCCGTACACCTTATTCGTGATGGCACTCAATTCCTGCGCTTCACAAAGCGACGCCCAGTAAAACGTTTTGCTTTTTTTGTCAATACCTGTTTACCTGGAATAAAGGATATGCTGATGGATGCGTTATTCCCCCTCTTCAGCTGACAAGTACTGCTCTCGCATCCAGGTACATAGACGTCGGTGATGCTAACTCCCGTGGATCCTGTGTCAACAGGTATGTAGCGTATACAGTTGAGCATGTCGCTGCATGATTCGTGCGTATGTCAATATATAGTCATCGGCAGTAGTGGATGTTATCACCACTATATACGTGGAAGAACCAAACGTACGGGCTAGCGGGCTAGCTTACCGCAATCTTTCCATGTCGCCACTGTCATCCGGAACAACATCAGCGAACAGCCTAGTGTCACTAGATGTATCCTGTCCATTCTCTCCGAACTTGATCTAATGTTGCATGGATCCCTGACGCGAACTTATTTATTCAGCACACCACCAGGCAACAAGGTGCCATCAAATGATTACATGTGTCGCGCATGTTATGTGATCTATTTTCGACATTAGTCTCGGTCCCAGATCCATTTACAGCAGCAGATGAATCACATCACCGCACGTATCTACAGCGCGGTGATGTAATCGTCCACTGCTGTGGGGCAACCATTGTTATCTGATCATGCGCTTCAGCAATATAATTAAATTAGAAAAGACCGCTCTATTCAAAATGACGTAAAAGATATATAATACAAATCTCAGGGTCAAAGAGCAAAGCTCTTCAACACGCACGAGCTTATCCTGAGATCTTAAGGGGAATCTCGAAACATCCCTCCGCCGTGCCACTCGGATCTTCAATCTTCCATTCACTTATCACCTGAATCTACAAAAGAGAATAACAGTGTGCATGACATCAGCTTACCCTGCAACGCCACAACTTCTTACATCTGGCCACGATGTTTGGATCCACAAATCAACTGTTTGAGTATACCGAGTCCCGCTCGTCATAGGGCACTTGACTCCAAGTTCGCAGACATCAGCTTGCGGGAGTGGAAAGGGAACTGGAAACCCGCCGACAATTCCGTACAGCTTGTTGGTCAAGTCAGTAAATGCTTCCTCTACAAAGATGTAACTGGTTTCATATCTAGAGCACATTGGCATGATTTTTAAACGCTTACTGGGAGTAAATGTGACACTGATAGACACATTTCCGCCCTTCGTAAGTACACATGGAGCAACGGAGCATCCTTTCACGTCTACATCGTTAATAACAATATTAGTTGAGCCTATACACAAGGACGAGAAAGAAATGCTTAATGAAATTTAAACATACTCAGTATTAGGTACCGCAGTCTTTCCATGGCGTCGCACGAACTCGGCTATACGGAACCCGGGCCACTGCACAACTCACAAGCGTCAACAGAACAGAAAGCTTGTACATTGTCACAACGTAATACGAAGTTTGTAGCTGATTGAGCAATGACCTTTTTAACACTATTTCAGTTGTATAGGTTAGAGGTGCCGCTTAGCCTCACTTCGAAATTGCGTCCGTCAAGGCAACGCTCTATAGAGCCACGAGACTGGTGCGCACGCGCATGGGTGTCACTGACTCTTTAATTGTTAACAATTAAGTTGAACCGTTATTGTATGGGGATCCACGTAATGAAGGTAAACCAGCGATGCAGAGTGTATGCCGCTTCTTGACGGAGGCTAGAGAAAGAAGGGGAAAAAGGAGTTCATACAGTGCAGAGATTTTGCAGACGATTTGCACTCAGTCTAACACAGGCAAAGACATAATGGGCCACTCACCCACAATCTTTTTGTTTATGCAAATAAGTGATGGATGGAAATTATCTGAAGAGTACATAGTTTACTTCGCCTTTTGATTGGACAGTGCACACAGCAGTTGTCTGCAAGAAGGTACCATAAAATAATTATGTGTACTGAATTGATGCATGTATACATGTATGTATACATGTAAGTTTACACTGGTCTTTTCTTCCAAAACAACCAACCACAAAAGTCAGGTGGTCGACCAGCAAACTTAAATCCACACAAAATTGTTGCTGGCATTCGTGCAGTTGCCCCTCCCATCCAAACGGGATTTTCACTGGATGACCAATCATCCAGTAATCCTGGAGCAGCTGTGGTGTCCCATATGCCTAATGATTGTGAGCCAACCACTGGAGCTTGGAGCTGCCATGTAGGGCATTGGTATGCACTGACTGTACCATCCAGTGGTTCATGGCATAGGTCAAACTCAGATTATCGTCCAGCAGGTGGAAGACATGAGACAGTCTATAGAGAAGATGGTAAGGATTAAACAAACACTGATTGAAAGCACGCAAACAGAAGGAGGAAATAATCAACAGTACCAAAGTGACTGATAAGGAATTTGCTGGTCCTCTTGTCAAGGGATTGGATGAAGCCCTCCAATCTTTTAACATCCATAGGCAACAATACTTAGGTGGTGTGTTAGTTGGCAGCCATATACACAAGACCCTCCAGGTATAACTAAGAATAAAATGTGCTCAAAGCGTATTGGCATGGCAAACACATATTGGATTCAGTCTCATGGGGTGAGAAAGAAGCCAATCCATTTAAGGCTTTAACGGATCGGATCCGAATTCAGATATCCTATCCGAATGGCCAACGGATCGGATTCAGTTTCGTTACATTAACCATTCAGATTGATGTTCCAAAGTCGGAACAGATTCGGATTATAGCCCGCCCAATCCGATCGGATGCTAACACGTATATCTGAATATCCGGTGGTCTGGGGCCGAGGAAGAGCAGCCATTCCCCCCCCCCCCCCCCCCCCCCCCCCCAGTTCAACAGTCCGCGTGGCCGTTTCGTTTTGTATTTTTGGCAAAAGACGGTTGACGGTGTGTGAAATAAACGTAGGCTAGCTTTTCTTCCCTTTTTTGTACTTAATGCTTTTTCTATTTCAATTTTTGCCACCGCCCTTTTCCGATTTGGGCATTTCCCCCATGCTGGCTTTATATTATATGGGGTGTGCGTATTTTTTTTTTAGCATTGGTTTCATTTCTCACGTACGTTCAGTACTCGCCTGAGCCAGTCTATGATGGATTTGACCATAGATTTGGCAGAAGCTCAAAGTGATAACGATTGTGACGAACCAGCACCGACGAAAGGGCAATTTAAAAAAGCACGCAGCTATTCATCCCAAACGACAACGTCCGACGAGGGTGATGACTTTCAGCTCTCTTCCTCATCATCGTTCCTACAATTTAGCAAAACGGTAAGCTTGCGCTTGATCGAAAACCACGCCCATGGAACCAGATATTCAGATATCCAATGGCCGTTACCTTCAGATTCAGATAATGTACTCTGGATCCGTCTGCTAATCAGATCAGATTCAGATACACGCCTTAACTAAACAGATCAGATCAGATTATAATGCCGAATCTGATCTGATCTGATCTGTTAAAGCCTTAAATCCATTCATGCACCTTGCAAAGGATGTACCATTCGGTAACATCCTGTGAAACATTTGTTGCTCATTGTTAAGGAGCACTTACTGATTGCAGCTCTACAGAATGTGGCGCCTCCTCCTAAAAGAATGAAATAAAAATACCGCAATTCAGGATAAACTTCAACAGTAAGTATCGCTGGTAAAAATAAATCGTGGCTACAAGAACATACGAGAACTAGTTAGTACCTTCTGTTACCTTTAATTCTAGCTTGAATTCAAACTTTCTATCGGTTGGGAACGTGGAAAACACACTTCGAAGAGGAAAGGTACGTCGAGGGTTATACCCGCTTTCAACAGCCATAACTTGCCGTGGCAAGAATTGCTGGCCATAATGACTTGCACAAAAAAGAGAAAACTGTTGCTTCTTTTGTAATCTGCTTTTAAATGGCGCTTGTAGCCATCCTGTCTTTTGTACCAGCTCACGTTTTCAGCTCTCCAGGTTGCATGTCAAGGGCGTTGCTATAGGCATTACGCAATCATTTCAATTTTTCGGATTACATACTTTTTGTCCACAAAATATATGGCCTCAAACGCCTGTGCGACATCGTGAACATCTGTTCACAATGCTGGGGTCTATAGTGCACCATACATTGGCCCGTTTATTGTTCAATACTATTAAATGGTGCGCACAATTACAACTGCATGATTGCCTGGCAACGGTGCCAATATGCACGATACAATGTCAACAGTAATGAAGTTTTTGATGGTGTCAGGTATATTGTACTGTTTGCCCAAGGGTCATGCATGTGCAGGGGAGACCGCTAAAGCTCCAATGGGTGCTCTCAAAGCCTGATGAAACCGGAAGACCGATATTTTCTGGATTCAGCTCGAGGAGTTGAAGGAGGTAACTTTTGCAGATAAGATGAGTATAGAGTCATCTTATAGCCTTTACTGATCCAGATGCAGCTGAGTGTGCCCATGCCATAGGCCTAATGTTTCCAAATTTATTTCTATACGAAATAATTCATAAAGAAACGCGCATTATTTGCGAATGTGGTACAGGCTGAATTCATTTGGCTTTACTTTAAATGGCTTGATATTTAAGGAGGGTTAAGAAATGCGTACAGCCGTTATACTTGCTGTCCTATTAGTTTGCACAGGCGCCAGCTGATGCATATTGCACTATCCTTAGTCAACACATCACTAGTTTCAATATCAATAGTTGGCGGCATACGATGCCATCCAATTATATAAAAAGATATACCCTCGATCATCTAAATATTGCTTCTGCTACAGTCTTTGTATATGATTTGCAATATGTACATAATAATATCATAAAAAGTTGCATGAAAGTTATATAATTTTGCACATGCCATACATCATGTATATATACGGTGTACTCAGCTTAGCTTGCTTGTGTGTAACCGAAAATACGCGCGCTGCATGAGCTTATCCATTGATGCAACTGACCTGATACAGTTTAAACGATTTTATTTATTATGAAATTGTAATGCCAACGGGATGCATATAGTTTCTTGTGACAGGTCCGCAAGTAACGTAACGCCTTAACTTCATTGTATAGAGAGGTACGCATTTACTGAACGATCTGAAGAGGGATTTCGAAGCATCCTATCACATTGCCGGTAGTGGGGTCTTCAATCTTCCACTGACCGACCATTTGAATCTACGAAAAATGAACAATACATATTTATATACCGCGCGCGATGTTAAAAGTCTTTTACATCCGGCCAAACTGGTTGGACCACGATGTGGATAATCTGAACATTTCGTGTCCCGGCGCTCACGGGGCACGAGGCTCCAAGCTTGCAAACCTCATCAGCTCCCGGAAGTGAAATGGGAAGGGCACTCCCAAGTGCACCAACAATTCCGTACAGCTTGTTGGTCAGTTGTGTAAACGCTTGCTCTATAATTGGGTTGCGCGCCGAGTACAAAATAGGCAGAGCTATATAGCGATGCATGTGTTGCATGACTTACTGGGAGTAAAAGTGACTTTGATGGACACATTTGCCCCCTTCGGAAGCGGACACGGAGCAACGGAGCATCCGCTCATTTCCACCTCGTTAAGGACAATATCAGTTGAGCCTATATATGTGAACGAGAACATGCATGCAAAAGCATAGATTTGTGTTTTTATACCTACCACAGTCCTTCCAGGGCGTCGCGCGAATACTGGAACTGTAGGGCGGAACAAGCATATGGGCGACTACGTAGGTCATAAGTGCCAATAGAGCGGCAGTCAGCTTGTATATAATCGTCATGTTTTGCAGCTATACTGAGGAGCTGATCGAAGATACATGCACTGAGCTCTAGCTGTGAGCAACAAAGTCACAGAGAATCGCGGACATTTATATATAATATGCTTCGTAAATTATTAAACATGCATGACTGTGTGGCACTAAGTCTTATTTAAGTGCATACGCTATTTTACAATAAGATGATGCGAATTGTATACATGCACGACGCGTCGTTGCTGAACAAGCAACACAACCCAATGGCACTATCCTCTAAAAGCGTTTAAAGTGCTATTTTGACTCGTGAATATCGATAATGAATTCTTGCACTGCTGCGCGCGAAAACAGGAGCTGAAGAATTCTTCTTTAACTTCAGGTGACTTATGAATGGAAAGTTGAAGGTTCGAGTGACAATGTAACAATCGCAAGTTTACAATGACTTACCTCCTCCCATGACATCATTGAATACAATCCATGCGGTGTTCAGAATTTTTATAAAAATTCCTTTCGTGATAATAAAAAAGCCAATAACAATCGATGTACAAAACGAACGAATACATAATGATCGCGGTCTACATAAATGCACATATGCAATTCGATGGCCTACGTATAAGTACACACAGCGGACAAATGGTCTACGTTCACAGCATTACTTGCCCACCTCCACCAAAACTGTCACACCAGCTGAATTAAGAGGAATCTTGAAGCAGCCGACCTGGTTTTTGATTGAGACGTCCAGTTTCTCGTACCCAGGCCCAACGTTATGCAGCTGCAGCTGGTACGGGACTATTTCCCTGGCCCCAGTACTGCCTGGCCCACCGCACGACCAGCTGGACCTAAGCCACGTGTGCGGGAGAGAACTTAATCGCATGATGGCTACTGTTCTCTAGCATTAATGCATGAGACAAGACACAACCAGCTTGCACGCATCGGCTGCGGTAACGGCGGTCTACGGATGCTGCGAGTAGATAAATCTGACACCTTACGGTGATTTTCTGCGCTTTCGACAAAGTGACGCCCAGTACAATGGCTTTGCTTCTTTTTTTTGCAAGCATACGATTATAATTATCAAAATACAAGATTCCATTATCACCATATACGCCATAGACCCAATTGGGTTAGCAACAGATTATAATGAAGGTCTGTAATAGTTATAAATTCATAATTAGATTATTTCCGTAATCCCTTGTTTCCTTTTTACTCAATTGGTGCATACAAATTTATACTGACACCAATTTAATACATGTATTATACATTTTTATATTTCTTGTGCTTGAAGAACCAAACGGGTCCAATATAAGTAATTAATGGCGGTCCCCCCCCCCCCCCCCCCCCCCCCCCCGATCCGCCACTGAACAAGCTCAAACACATCAGCACCTAGGCTAGAGTCACTGATTAGACTATGTTGCGTGCATCCCTGACGCAAACTTATTTATTCAGCCCACCACCAAGCAACAAGGTGCAATCAAATGACATGCATGCCTACGCTTCAATGAATGGTAGGGGCGGGGCATACAGTATAGTTTAGATCTGATGTGCTTCGATCCCATCACGCTGCTGTCTGGACTGAGACTAAGACACCATGCATTGTAGTTGGAACACAATGCCTTTAATCCAATGACTGACCTCTCTTTAATGCAATGACTGACCTCTCTTTAATGCAATGACTGACTTCTCCAATGACTGACCTCACCCTAGCAGTAGTATTGCAATCACTGCGAGATATAATTTAATTGGAAAAGACTACTCTATTCTGCGATAATACAGCTCACAACAGGTCAAAGACCACAAGGCCCCTTTCACCACGTGCGAGGTAAACGTCAAATCAAAACGTCTGAATACGCAAAACAAAATAATTAAAACCTTCAGACTTGCACGAATTTAAAGCTGCTATAGTACCGCTAGCTAAAACAAGTGGATAACGTCTATGAACACTATAAACGCTTTCTTAACTTTCCGATTGATGTACCTTCTTTTCCGTATAGATCTGCTAAGTAATGCTTTTTCGTATATTAAGCTGTGCTGATTCGCGCGCGTGATATGTACTTTGGTAGCTACACTGAGAGACAACCAAAAAACGCTAAATTCTCGATTTTCAAAACCTCTTCTGCTTCGTTTCTCAAGGCTTCTGGATTTCTGAGTGTCTGGTATACGTCCTCCGCTACAAATGATTATTGTACGCATCAATTAATAAAGGCACAGATCTTCTTAATTAGCCGTTGTCATATCCGGGAAAAATTAGCTGAAACCCCATGCATGCATGCTTATGATATTAATGCATTTTCATGGTGATTATGCAATAAACGAGTTCAAATGACACATCCGGATACACACACACACACACACACACACACACACACACACACACACACACACGCGCGCGCGCGCAAGTTCCTTTGGGGTACGGATTTTATTTCTACACGATCTTTAGGGGAACCTCGAAACATCCATCTACTACACTATTCGGGTCATCAATCTTCCATTCACCAATCACTTGAATCTGAAGTGGAGAATAAAACGAATATCATTTGATTCATCCCAGTTTTATTTGTTTACTTACAGACGGCCACGCTGGGTCGATATACAAAGCAACTGTCTCAACGTACTGCGTCCCAACGGCCATGGGGCACGTGACCCCCAGCTTGCAGGCATCAGCCTCAGGGAGTGGAAAAGGAACGGCAACCCCGGCAATAAGTCCGTACAGTTTGTTGATTAGGTCCGTAAATGCTTGTTCTACAAGACAATTGGGTTACGAAACAGTTAAATATTATTACAAAACGCTTACTGGGAGTAAATGTTATGGCGACCGATACATTCGTCCCCTTCGGAAGTTGACAAGGAGAAGCGGAGCATCCTTCCACCTCAACATTGTTAATGACAACATTAGTTGAACCTGCATGGGCAGGAAAAACGTGGTTACTGGAAAAGAGCGAGAATGGGTTAAGGTTACGCGTACCGCAGTCTTTCCATGGCGTCGCACGCACTCGGCTATACGGAATTCGGGCGACTGCGCAACTCACAAGGGCCAACACAATAGCTAACTTGTAGTACATTATATTGTTTCGTTTCGCCACTTGCGCCAAATGGAACGTTTATATGCAAAAAAAAAGTCACGAGACGGTGGGGTGATGTACGTTATGGCGTCATATCACGTGATGTGATCATCCGTTTTTGATTTATGAGATCACCAGTTTTTGGTACAAGATGAAGACTAGCTTGACGATAAGGTACTTATAGACAAATTGCTATTCGATCAGTCTTACCAAGTGCTTTGTCACGTATAGGTCAGTAACGAATTTGAGGATATTAGATAGATCGAATACAGTAACTACAATGTGTACATGGGTTATTATTTCTCTATGAATATAAGTCTGTGCGTTGCGAGTGAGGATTTCTATAAGTGTTGTGCATTTGAGTTACCGGGTTGCTAGCTACCGGAGGGAGAGCCAGTTGCACCCGTAGCTCGGAGCCAAGACCTTGATCCAGCACCGGATGTATTACATCACGGTACGTGAAACACTTATTTTCACATACCGGTGATGTAATACATCCGGTGATGTAATAATATAAGGTCTGGGCACCGACTATAGCTCGCCGTGTCATTCGATCCTTCATGTGTTGTGTTCGACGTCAGTTTCTGCGCATTTCATAATTTTGCGCACTGCAGGGAGTGGAGTGATAGTAACCTTTGATGACCACCATTTGCGTTGAAGCTATTTGTGGTACGTGTCTTTTCACGTTTGCAGTGTTGCCAAGTTGCCACGCGCACCATAGGGCGCTAGTCGATTCCTTGTCACGGGGATGGATAGAGCTTACGAGCCTCAAAACCCCGTCATTTCGTCACAGGAAAGCTACATATAAAAATAAAAGTACGGCAACTGTTGTCCATCACACATTATTGGTAAAGTGCAAACAAAAACATCTGTTGATCGTCTTACAATTATAACCAACATACCCCTCGTTCCTCTCATGTAGCCAACATATCCCTCGTTCCTCTCATGTAACCAACATATCCCTCGTTCCTCTCATGTAACCAACATACCCCTCGTTCCTCTCATGTAGCCAACATACCCCTCGTTCCTCTCATGTAGCCAACATATCCCTCGTTCCTCTCATGTAACCAACATACCCCTCGTTCCTCTCATGTAACCAGCATACCCCTCGTTCAACCAACATATCCCTCGTTCCTCTCATGTAGCCAACATACCCCTCGTTCCTCTCATGTAGCCAACATTCCCCTCGTTCCTCTCATGTAGCCAACATATCCCTCGTTCCTCTCATGTAACCAACATACCCCTCGTTCCTCTCATGTAGCCAACATACCCCTCGTTCCTCTCATGTAGCAACATACCCCTCGTTCCTCTCATGTAACCAACATATCCCTCGTTCCTCTCATGTAACCAACATATCCCTCGTTCCTCTCATGTAGCCAACATATCCTCGTTCCTCTCATGTAGCCAACATATCCCTCATTCCTCTCATGTAGCCAACATATCCCTCGTTCCTCTCATGTAACCAACATATCCCTCGTTCCTCTCATGTAACCAACATATCCCTCGTTCCTCTCATGTAACCAACATATCCCTCGTTCCTCTCATGTAGCCAACATATCCTCGTTCCTCTCATGTAGCCAACATATCCCTCATTCCTCTCATGTAACCAACATATCCCTCGTTCCTCTCATGTAACCAACATATCCCTCGTTCCTCTCATGTAGCCAACATATCCTCGTTCCTCTCATGTAGCCAACATATCCCTCATTCCTCTCATGTAGCCAACATATCCCTCGTTCCTCTCATGTAACCAACATATCCCTCGTTCCTCTCATGTAGCCAACATATCCCTCATTCCTCTCATGTAGCCAACATATCCCTCGTTCCTCTCATGTAACCAACATATCCCTCGTTCCTCTCATGTAGCCAATATCCCTCGTTCCTCTCATGTAACCAACATACCCCTCGTTCCTCTCATGTAGCCAACATACCCCTCGTTCCTCTCATGTAACCAACATATCCCTCGTTCCTCTCATGTAACCAACATATCCCTCGTTCCTCTCATGTAACCAGCATACCAAACTTTGACTTACAACACTGTTGGTTGCGTGGGTTTCGATCGTGTGTTTAAAACGATAACTAAGCCTCCACTCTTCTGCTGGCATGTACTCCACTCTCCTGCTGACATGTACTCACTGTTCAACGAAGTGCATGTTGCATGCACATATCTGATGTGTCATTAATGGCCGTTGTGTGGAGCAACAGGTCGGCACTTCAAATATTACTCATTTAATACTCTCCTTCCTTTCATCAGCTGTGACTCTATTTGGAGCATTGTACAAAGACGAAATAAACATCTAGTTGTAGCATTTTACTTCCAGAGGTGCTTTTTCATAAGAATAAGATGTACAAGCATTAGTCAGTGCCATGCATGCGTGGCCTAACTTTATGGCCCAAGTAAATTTTTATCATTGTAGCAAAACTCCTTAACATGCAGTTAAGTAACAAAAGAAAACGTTTCCAGTTAGGGGAATCGATTCTACATTCTAAAGTACAGCATTGGGTGAGGGGTGGGGGTGGGGTGAGGGGTGGGGGTGGGGTGGGGTGGGGGAGTGTAATGCAGAAAAGCAGTTGATCGCTTAACAAGCACGGAATGAGAGGAAGGTCCCTGAGGCTAAGCGGCCCGGTGATTACTAGGAAGACACCGGGTTCAAGCTTGCTAACGAGATGGAATATGTTTAGGTTTTAACAGTCAGTGCTGTCCCATGTCTGAACTGATCACTTATCAGTACTGCCTGCCCCGGGGGGGGGGGGGGGGGGGGGGGGGGGGGGGGACACAAATTAGGGAAACAAGTAAATTACAAAAAGTATCTCTATAAAGAAAGTGATTTGTTGGTTGTAGCAAACTCCTACACATTCCCCACATACCCTTTCTGTGTTTTCTTGATTCAGATGCCTCAAACACAGACACAGTCCCTTACAACGCTCTGCCAGCTCTTATAAATGAAGCTCACGTCAACTCATGTACAGAACATGAAGGTAACATGAAAACCCCTCCCACACCTCCTCATCAGTTCATTGGCGGCTAGCATGATGCGGCCTAACACTGCATTGCAGACTTTCAAACATAACTTGTCATGACAGCCCCACCCCCACTGTAACATTGCTATAACCCTAACCCCACCCTGGAGGAGCTTGGCATTTTGGGAAGTCTGAAGTTTGTCTGGCATTATTTCCCTTACGACAGGTGTACAGTGTAATGCAACCTGGCAGTTGAGCAATGCAGAGACACCCCACCCTGAAATCAAATATCTGTGGCATTTTTAGATGTATGTGTTGTGTGCATCCATGTTACAGGGAGTGTGAGTGTGTCCCAACTTTCAATGTTACAGGGAGTGTGTCCCAACTTTCAATGTTACAGGGAGTGTGTCCCAACTTTCAATGTTACAGGGAGTGTGAGTGTGTCCCAACTTTCAATGTTACAGGGAGTGTGTCCCAACTTTCAATGTTACAGGGAGTGTGTCCCAACTTTCAATGTTACAGGGAGTGTGTCCCAACTGTCAATGTTACAGGGAGTGTGTCCCAACTTTCAATGTTACAGGGAGTGTGTCCCAACTTTCAATCTGAAAACTGATACCGTTGATAAGTTTAATAGATTGAATGAAGGTATTGGTATAGGTTTCAGCTGATATTCAATAGTTTGCGAATCTCTTTTTTTACCTCAGTCAAATGGATTCCACATCAGTACGTAAACTTTTTGAACACTTCAATTCAAGCTGCTGTTTCAACCCTCATCATAGTGATCTGTTGTCCTTTGAATATTGCCCACCACATGCTTTTCATGGTTCCCTAATCCCAAAATGTGTACATTTTACATTGGTTATTGGAAGTGCTAATCCTAGATTGACTGTGTTGAACTACATTTGTCGATTTTATTAAAAGAACTGCATATATGTATGAGATAGGTCATGATGAAATGGCACAGCTGGATAATGCCATTGATTATTTGTAAAAGGTTTATTTATGCGCATATACAATTGGGCTTATTCGCTGCAGTTAACACATGCGTATGGGCTACGAAGTGTGCGTAAATCTCTTGCGTTACGGGAAGAAGCGTAGTGGTATGGTCGAGGCATCGTTTTCAACTTTGCAAGTTGCTGTAACACGTGTCTGCCTGTACATATGTCCCACGCAAAAACATGACCACTTCAAAACTAATTTGCTGCGTAAAATGTTGAACGAGTGAAACAGCTCGAACTGCCACGTGAGCACGCTGCTTTTATAAAACGCCACTCCTGATACGCCTCAATCGAGAGAAATGTACACGTCAGCGTTTGCCGTACTTCTTTTGGTTAGCTGCGTAGCAGCAGCTCCTCGGCATATGGTGCATACCACACCTTGGAAGGATTGCGGTAAACAAAAGAATCACAGTAACCATTTGAATCTTTTCCCCCATTTTATTCGTAGGGTCTACAACTGTTGCCCTAACGAATGTGTCCGTTTCTGGATGTAACTCAGCTCCCTGTAAGGTTCAGCGAGGCTCCAACATCACCGCAATGATTTATTTCACTCCAAGTAATGACTTCTGGTGGTGTTGGGTTGTTGTTTTTTTGTTCATTTGCCAGCGCCATTTATACTTTGTTTTGTTTTTTTCACCTCTTTTGTGTAGAGCAAACTTACGCGAGCCTGACCAACGCAGTGTACGGCTTGATTGGCGGGGTCCCGATACCCTTTCCGCTGACCCAGGCCAGTGTGTGCGAACTCGGGGCTACCTGTCCCGTGGAAGTCGGCACAGACTACGTAGAAACAGTGGTCATAGACGTGTTATCGTCATACCCGTGCGTAAGTATCACGTTTCCCGTTTGTAGTCATTCTTACTTTTATCTGTGCATTTTCCGCTGTTGCTTTCCCGCCCCAGCTTCAGCTTATCGTCGAATGGAAACTTAAGGATCCCAGCGGGAACGAAGTGTCTTGCTTCGAAGTACCACTTCAGATAACGTGCTAGAAACGCCGTGCTGGTGTTATTGTATATGAACGTTCGGTTGTGTGTGGGTTATGTTGTTTTATTGTTTATTGAGGTCGCAACTTTGGAAGCGAAAGGTCACCTTTGCGCGGCTTGGATAGGGCTGATCGGCATGTGCGATAGCGTAGGAGGTAGTGTTGGCACTGCAAGCGGATTAAACCAGGTATCAACGTACACAATTGCAAGTTACGCCTTAGTTATTTATACCAGCAGTTACGCCTTAGTTACACCAGCAGTTACGCCTTAGTTATTTATACCAGCAGTTACGCCTTAGTTACACCAGCAGTTACAATTTGTAACCATAGTCTGCTCGTAGAGCATGTGTTATTAAAGGGAACGTAGTTGCTTTAAACTATACTTAAGACAACCCAGAAGAAATACTGAAATGTCTTCTTTGAGGCTCTGTATTGTGCTGAAAGTGCGGTTGCTGACCACTCCCTACTGCTACAACACTTTAAAGATGAATATCCATAATACATTCAGGGCTTACTCACACAAATCATGGGGTAATGCCATTTACAAATCATGCATGTTGGCCTGCACTTACAGAGACCGCGACACTCATCCTGGTGAGGGGATAGATGACACTTGCTAACTTTAGGCAGACATTGATATCAGTTCTTACGAGCTAAAAGTTGTGTACAACTTTGTATTTTGGATGTTTTAGTCAAGGATATAATACCACATTTGTTCTTCCTCGAGACACTTAGTGAAGTGTGATGAAAAGAAACAATAGCAACGCACACATCAATCAGAGGATAGCACCGTCATGGTATTATTGTATCCACTGCGAAAGCCTGACTCCAACTGTTTGAGACTGTCTTCTAGTTGCCGTGACGTCTCAACCTGTTTCTTGTACTTGGCCACCAGACTCTCCAGCTTTGCAATGATGTCATAGTCTGTTTGATTTTCCCCGCCCACGGATACCAGTAATTTCCTCACAGTGCTTCTGAAGATAGCAAGCTGCACGACAGGTGTAGCATCACCTATGACCATTGGCTCCTACCTTACAGCTCAACTCACCTCCCTCTCCCTCTCTTTCAGCTGGCCGATCTCCTTGTTTAGAGCCTTTACCTCGCCCTCCAGTCCTCCCACTTTGTCCTGTTCCCTAACAATGGTCGTTTCTGTCTTCTGCCTCACCTCAGCTAACTGCTGAGCTTGCTTCAGCTTTTTCTGATTCAGGTCGTCCACACTCTCTTTAAGTTGAATAATGACCTGCTTCTGCTCATCACACATCATCTGAAGAAGCATACCCACATCATCGTACAGCTTACTACATGCTTGAATACGTTACCCTCATCTTTTCAAGTTCTGTCTTTTGTGTCTTCAGGTGAGAAATTGCCTCAGACTGTTGGGCCAGCTTAGTGTGAAGATGCTCCAGCTGCTTCTCTGTCTTTGCTGCCTACAGATTAAAGTGACGAAGACATCAACATTTAGCACTCCTTAGTAGTGTGGGAGACCCAACACATGCGTGTCACCAGTCCATGTTCCAGTCCATGTTCCAGTCCATACATATAATCTATCAACTATCTAGTAAAATGAACCCGCACCTCCTCCCTCTCTCCCTCACTTTCTCTATGGTCTTCTCCCACTCCACTTCGTTCCTCTGGATGCTAAGCAGCCGTCCCTCTAGCGAGACTATCTTCTTCTGGAGAAGACCATTGTGTAGTTCTTTACTTTCAAGGGCCTGCCTGCTTGCTTTCAGCTTTCGTTGCAGACTGTACACAGAACACTGGCGCTCCACCAGAGCCTGCGTCTATCCGTTCACAGCCACCCTCATTTTCACACGACCACAGGCAGGATTTATCTTACCTCATGATTTGCCAGTTGGCTAATCTTTGACAACACCGCCTCCTCCGCAAACTCTCCAGAGAGTATCTCTGCAGCTCCAGTGTCCAGCTGAAGTGCCTTTGCAAGCTTGGCAACAAATGGCTGATGCTGTGGGCAGCATAAATACAGATGACACCATCATATACCAAGCACGTGACAATGCTGACCCTTTCTACATCTTGTCTTAACCCTTTGTTGACCACGTGGAGAGACGCTGCCTCTGCCTCAGCCCTCACTCGCCTCTCACCCTCCTCCTCCAACTCCTTGTGCAATCCAGCCAGTCGACTACAAGCTTCAGTGTGTTTAGATTGGAGCTGCTTGTGTTCCTGTTCAAGGGTAGTCATTGCCTTTTCCTTGTAGCAAATCTTCTACATTTACAGAAGTGTGTGGTCACAACCCTATCAGACTGGTCCTCCAATATCACTTGCCTCACTACCCTCACCTCCACTTGTCCCCATTATCCTCACCTCCATCATGGCCCCACCCCTTACCCATCATGGCCATGCCCCTTACCTCTATCAAGGCTTTGATACACTGTAGCAGCTGTTTAGTGTCACAACTGGATGTTCCAAGCAAAGAACCAATGCTCTCCACAAATTCGTCAAGCTACAAGTGAGTACCAATTAGAACCGTGACTACAGACAATACCAAGCATCCATCCTTCCTTGCCTTGTTCTGTAGACACACAACATTCTCACTTTCACTCTCACATTGTGTGCTCAGTGAGTGCACCTGTGTCTGCAGATGAGAGACACTAGAAACGATTGGTTCAAAGTTCATGGAGAGGTTATAGGTTAGCAATTAGAGGTTAGGCACTTCACATACTTTGCTTCCTTGAGCTTCATCTCCTGTTGCTGAGCAACAATGGTCTCCTTGGAAATAGCCAACCTCTCGTGTAGAGACTCTTTCTCCTTCCCTAGGGCATCAATTGTGCTCTTCAAAGAGGACTGCACCTGACAAATAGATTCTATTTAAAATAAAACTTTTAGCCACACCCTTAATTAACTCGTTAGCATGAACGACCACACCCTTAATGGGAGCAGGGTCCCAATCGCAACATACGTGGTGGCTGGTCTCCTGTAAAGCCCTCAGCCTCTCAGCCTCCTGCTCAGCCCTCTTCAACTCATATTCCAGGCGTGAAATGGTCTCTCTGCAAAAGAGGATGGGGGAGGGGTGCAAGGGGAGGGGGAGGAGGTGCAAGAGGAGGGGAGGGGGAGGAGGTGCAAGGGGAGGGGAGGGAAGGAGGTGCAAGGGGAGGGCAAGGGAGCAGAGTGGGGGGAAGGAGGCACACAAATTTACTAAGCTAGTTACTTCACACCACACACCCCTACTTGTTAGCTGTTGAGTCCAGCTCCACCCCTCTCACACTCATGGACAGTGTGTTGGTTTTAGCCTTGAGTTCATCATTTTCATGCAACACAGAACTCACCTATACATTGGGGGAGGGGCAAGGGGAGGGGCATTAAGGACATAAGTTAGGTGGGAAGAGGGAGGGGCAATAAAGTACGCACCCTGGAGACAAGATAACCTGTGTCGTAGCTGTCTGAGGCGTCCAGATCAAGTGCAGCTGCCATCTGGACACACAGCTCTGCATACTAAGCAGTGTTGTATGTGCATGTGTGTGCATGTGTGTGTAGATGTGTTTGTGTGTATGTGTGTGTGCATGTGTGTGTAGATGTGTTTGTGTGTATGTGTGTGTGCATGTGTGTGTAGATGTGTTTGTGTGTATGTGTGTGTGCATGTGTGTGTAGATGTGTTTGTGTGTATGTGTGTGTGCATGTGTGTGCATGTGTGTGCATGTGTGTGTAGATGTGTTTGTGTGTATGTGTGTGTGCATGTGTGTGCATGTGTGTGCATGTGTGTGTAGATGTGTTTGTGTGTATGTGTGTGTGCATGTGTGTGCATGTGTGTGCATGTGTGTGTAGATGTGTTTGTGTGTATGTGTGTGTGCATGTGTGTGCATGTGTGTGCATGTGTGTGTAGATGTGTTTGTGTGTATGTGTGTGTAAGATGTGTAGATGTGTATGTGTGTATGTATAGATGTGTGTGCTCATAAGTGTGTATGTGTATGTGTGTTTGCATGCAAAATAAGTGCGTGTTATTTTTCGCATGCATGTGACATTGTGTGCGCATGCATGTGACATTGTGTGCGCATGACAAGGACCAATTTGGGAGCAAGAGCTTCGTACTAGTGGGTCTCCGTACCATTCCCTCTGCACTGCTGGCCCTGTCACAAGTGATGGCCTGTTCGTTCTCCCTGTCCTGAATCCTCTGCACAAGGTCTTGTACAATCTCCTCCTGTTCCCGGACCACCCAACAGTAGAGTCATGGAGCTGCACCCTCACCACACCTCTCACCTTGGCCCTGAGGTCGCACTTCAGCCTCCCCATCTCCAATTGCAGCTCAGTGATGGTCCCTGTGTCTGGCTGCTGCCTCCTCCTCTCCATCTCTTTCATCTGCTCTCTCACAGATTCCAAGGAGGCAGTGGTGCGTGCATTGCTCTCGTGCACCTTCCCTAGTTCGCTCTGTCACACATGTTAGGGGGGGGGGGGGGGGGGGGGGAGAAGATGGGGTGGAGAATGGGAAGGGTTAAACCTGAATGGATATAGTATGGGTTGGTTCTGTTTTCCAGACCGAAAGGTGTTGCAGTTGTCTTTCGTTCTCTGACTGTATGACTTTGTTTTGCTGGCATTGAGATTCGAGACTAGTGATCTTCACGTTGGCAGCTGCAAGCTCTGTTCTCGTTGCTTCCAGCTGAGTTCGGCACGTGAGCAGCTATAAAACATGGGGGGGGGGGGGGGGGGGGGGGGTTTCCATATTGAGGAGGAGGTAACAGCGTGACGATCGAGTGTCTAACCTGTTGCTCGGTGTGATGCAGCTCCTGGGACAATCCCGACACTCGGGTGCACAGAATCTCCTTTAAGGATTCCACCGTGACGCCTTCCGTGGGACAGCCCAGCATCGCTATCGCCTTGGTGCACGCAGAGAATAGCTGGAGGGGGGAGGGGCTGGATGCCGTACAAGCAGACACCGCGTACTTACCATCGAGTGGCTTTCCTTCTGATTTTCTAAGTTCCTTACTTTCGCCTGAAGTTGCTGGCAATCATTCCTAGTTGTTAAGATGTAAAGGCTTCGCTAGCTAGCTAGACGCAATTGGCGGTATCTTAATACCTTAGAGTGGTAAGCAGCTGTTCCTTACGATCATGTTCCGCTTTGGAAATGCGGACGTACTCGGCAGTCTTTGCAAAAAGAAATAATCATTTCAAATGCTACAGACATGCACAATCTTATTGAGCAGTTACCCCTTTCGAGGGCGTATGAAGCCTGGGCGATAGCGGTGTAGTGTGTGAGGACCTCAAAAAGCCGCCCGGAGGGGATCGGGCGCTACTCACTCGACTGGCGGGATTGCTGCACGTGCCGCGAAGGTCTAGTCCCGAGTCTCCCCCTGCAAAAGACTGAGCGCTCTTTGTCAACTCCTTGCTGGCTTCCACCAGACTATGCTTTGATGCAGCGATTGTGGGTAGAGATTCCATGCATGTAGATAAAACCGCAAAGTGACTGTAAACACACAGGGTATCTCATGGCAACACCCCGGGAGGAAGTCCCGATATTCATTAGCATTTCAATCAAAATGGCGGATGATATTTAACCACAATGGTGCCGGCAGCGTAAAACGAAACAGAAATGGCAGTTGTTCCTCTATCCACAGAGGACGCTCAACGGTACCAATGCAGTTATTGTGGCTGCGACATCACATTGAGGTTGAAATGCGCTTCTTGTAACGATTTCGACCTCTGCTTGCACGTGAGTATCTTACCAAACGCCCGAGGTGTTAGTGTGGGCCGGGTCATCATTATCCCATTAAAAGCCCACCATTCCTCCCCTCTCTAATCCTGTGTCCTACCCGTTTCCAGTGCTTTAGTTCGGGTGCTACCGCCGGCTCTCACAAACCAGATCACCCCTACCAACTGATAGTTAGTTCTGTTGGATAATTGTGTGCAAGACCATATCATTACTCTGTCCTGTGTCTATACGTGCCTCTCAATGCAGGATGAAGGCAGTTTTCCTCTACTCACGATGGACTGGGGTGCCATCGAAGAGGTGCTTCTTTTGGATGCAGTGGAGCAAGATGGCTTGGGAAACTGGTCTGGGAGAGACATGTAGCTCGTATGTGTGTTCTTCACTCTCGACCTCTTTCTCTCATCCTCCCCCCCACACACACACACACTCCCCCTCTATAGGGATGACATTGCAGCTCATGTGGTAACCAAGACTGCAAAGGGTGGGCTCAAATGGGGGGGGAGGAGGGCATAAACAAAAGCTGAACGGTGGTGTAATTAATGCAAACGTTCATGCAACACAACCTTGTATCGTTACTGTATCGTTACTGTTACACACATGATCTTATCGTTTACATTTTGTTGTGTCCATAGAGAGTAAAGAGCACTACAATGACTTGTATGTGAATGGAATAATCGGAGAAGGTAACCTAGCAATCATGGAGAGAATATTGCTTACTTTGTGGCTTGATCACAGGTACAATTCCACCCACTAATCACGAGTCAGCCCTCAATAATCAAGGAGGGGAAGGTAAGGTCACTACTGTAGAGTGGCAGCTGTTCTTAACGGGTTGCCATGGGCTCCTTAGCTCCACCCTCTCCACCACACTACACTCCTGTGTGCTTGGAGCACCCTGAACAGATGGAACTTGGGTACATGCCTTACAGGGATGACTTTGAACGGGTGAGCGTTGCTTGCAATGATTCTTGGGGTGTGTCATGTACGTGGACTGTGGGATGTGTCATGTACGTGGACTGTGGGGTGTGTCATGTACGTGGACTGTGGGATGTGTCATGTACGTGGACTGTGGGGTGTGTCATGTATGTGGACTGTGGGGTGTGTCATGTACGTGGACTGTGGGGTGTGTCATGTACGTGGACTGTGGGGTGTGTCACTGTGGGGTGTGTCATGTATGTGGACTGTGGGATGTGTCATGTACGTGGACTGTGGGGTGTGTCATGTACGTGGACTGTGGGGTGTGTCACTGTGGGGTGTGTCATGTATGTGGACTGTGGGGTGTGTCACGTACGTGGACTGTGGGGTGTGTCACTGTGGGGTGTGTCATGTATGTGGACTGTGGGGTGTGTCACGTACGTGGACTGTGGGGTGTGTCACTGTGGGGTGTGTCACTGTGGGGTGTGTCATGTATGTGGACTGTGGGGTGTGTCATGTACGTGGACTGTGGGGTGTGTCATGTACGTGGACTGTGGGATTTTGTGTGATTGATGCAACAGAACTACTTTACACCTCCCAGCAGGAGCAGCGTGATTTATTTCTGTTATTGGTATTGGAGAGCAAGAGAGACTCTTTTAACTGCTCGCATGGCTTTATTTACCAAATCCTTGTTTCTTCTCCCCTCTTCCATTCTCTCCTCCCTCTCCCATTACTTCCTTTGGCCCCTCCAGAGAAGAGCGTAGAAGAGAAGGCAAGGAAAGTGGACTCCCCCTTCCCCCCCTCCTCCCCCGAGGCAAAATACCCCAGGCCACCTCCCACCAAAAAAAGAGCTACCAAGAAAGAAAACCCCAAAAAAAAGCCCTCTCCCACTCCCAGCGGCAAAGGCCACCCCTCTCCCTGAACTCCCTCTCCCACCTCCCATCCTCCCGTGTCATCTCCTCCGTCTCCTCCTCGCCTCTCCCTACGCTCCCTCTCACTCCTCTCCCTCTTCCCTCTCCTCTCCCTCTTCCTCTTCCCTCCCTCTCCCTCTTCCTCCCCTCCCTCTCCCTCTTCCCTCCTCCCTCTTCTTCCCCCTCCTCCTCCCCGCCCTCTCTCTCTCTTACTTCCTTATCCCATCTTCCCCCTCTCCTCACTTCTCCATGCACAGGAGTATGACAACAATGCAGAAGCTGTTATCAGCGAAATGAGTTTTACTGCTGACGATGACGACATTGAGAAGGGTACCTACAAGCTGTGTGTGTGGGCGGAGGCGTTTTGGATGTGTGTGGGTGGAGGTGTGTTGAGGTGGTGGGGTGGAGGTGTGTGATGAGTGTGTGGGGGGGAGGTGTGTGATGATGGTGTGGGGGGTGGATGTGTGATGAGGTGTTGGGGGTGGAGGTGTGATGAGGTGTGGGGGTGGAGGCTGTTGAGGTGTGGGGGTGGTGTGATGTGTGTGTGTTGTGTGTGGCGTGTGCTGTGTGTGTGTGGTGTGTGGAGGTGTATGGGGTGGCGGCTGTGAGCGATGTGGGGTGGAGGTGTGTGATGAGATGTGTGGGTGGAGGTGTGGGATGAGGTGTGTGGGGGTGGAGGTATGTGATGAGGTGTATGGGGGTGGAGGCATGTGATGAGGTGTGGGGGTGGAGGTGTGATGTGTGTGTGTGTGGTGTGTGGAGGTGTATGGGGTGGAGGCATGTGATGAGGTATGGGGGTGGAGGCATGTGATGAGGTGTGGGGGTGGAGGTGTGTGTGTGTGTGTGTGTGTGTGTGTGTGTGTGTGTGTGTGTGTGTGTGTGTGTGTGTGTGTGTGTGTGTATACCAGTGTAGCTATACCTCCATAGCTCTGAAGTTGGCTCATGTGGACATGTACAACAGAAGGATGGCAGAGAGGGAGAGAAGGAAGGGGTATGTGTGAAGATGCCCTCCTTTGTGTTAATCACAATACACTGGCACACTCACACACATGGCACACCCCTGCTGTCACTTCCATGTACAGAATGGCTCACCAACACAACCTCATAGTTGGCAAACAAAAGCTCTCCAGTATGGCTAAGTCAATGGTCAGATCATAATGTAACCATAGTAACTAAATCCTTCATCTAACTAGCCATCAAGAAGAAAATGAGCAAGGAAGAGAAGTAAGTAGGAACTTGTAAGGACTGGGGACTATATGTCACTTTCAGAGAGTTGGGTGGAAGATATCACCAGTTTGCAAGGCTGATGGAACCTGAGAAATACGAGGAATTTATCCAATCACTGAAGAGTGAGTGTTATAACACAAAAGTGTCAACTGAGTAAAGGGTTGCACACCGTTGTCCTGGACATGGCCAGAAGAGAAACTGTTGAAACACAGGATCAAGGAACTAATGAGATACAGAAGGAATGGCATTACAAAACTTGATGGTTTGTTGCGATTGTCATTTGTATCCACTTGATGCATGTGTGTTGTGTGTGTGTGTGTGTGTGTGTGTGTGTGTTGTGTGTGTGTGTGTTGTGTGTGTATGTGTGTGTGTGTGTGTGTGTGCTAAAGAATGCTCTGAGTTTGAACTGCTTCGGCCACAGCAAGATAAAGCTGCAGAGAAACAGGTACGTGTGTATGTGTGTGTGTGTGTCATTTGTGCGTGGGATTGTGACACTGCATCTCCTTCTTTCCACAGGATATGGACACTGCCAGAAGCTTCAGTGCTACAGGTTCTATTGCAACTTGCAAGCCGTTGTGTGTCGAGGTGTTTAGTGTGTACCTTCCTGCAGATTCTGAGCAGGATCGTTCGCTTGCACCTGGATTCAGTCTTCTCTCCCTGGCAGAAAGAAAGGTGCCATATGTCTGTCCCTTTGTGATCACCTGACCAACCTTTCTATTGCTATGGTTACAGCTGTGCAACACCGTTGCTATGAAGCCTAATAGCTACCTCCATATAAAAGCAGAAGTGCTCAAGGTGTGGGTGTGCATGTGACACATGTGGGTGCACTTAAATTACACCTCTGTTCCCCTCCTCCCCTCCTCTACAGTCCTCTGCACTCAGGCGCTTAGGCTATTCTGTCCAGCCCAAACTTCCCACAATCCTCGCCTCAGAACATCGCCAGAAGCTAGGACGTTTCATGACTACCTGTGGCTGGCTCTGCTGATGGATCCCTCTGGTTTTGTGGCCTGCTCTGCTGATGGATCCCTCTGGTTTTTAGCACCATACTGTCCCCTCATGCAGCTGTACAGGGGAATCCCCCCTCCCACACATTTACAAGGGCAGCTGATTCTGTCATACAGATGCTTTCTGTAATCATAATCTCTTTTTATATTCCATTCTTAAACTCTTCCTGATAAATGCATCGTGTTGTCACGGCAACAATACATAGTGTGTTTATCAGAATGGGGTGGGAATGTGTTGGGATGAAGGTGTCAATGCCAGAAACTTGTAGCGGGTGCCCATCTGTTCCGGGTGGGTCAACATCTCATAGCCACTCAAGAGGTCTTTCGCCTGGGTTGGAGTAGCTTTCTGCAGCAGCACCTAAGTATGGGCGTGGTTGATGGGCGTGGCCAGAGAAGAGGGGGGAACATTACCTCAAGTCTCCTCCTGATGCCCATCTTGTGAAGAAACTTGTTCTGGTTCATGGGCCCATGGCATCCCACACCTGTGGGGACACTGCCTGGTGATCTGCTCCACCTCCATCTCTGCTAGCTCACCACCTGCCATCTCCCTCCCCATGCACCCTCACCTCCACCTCTCCCACACTCACCCACTGCACTCACAACCTTCTGGATGACACCGTAGTTCACATCAGCCGTCAGGTCGGCCGTCCCTGGCTCCTTCAGCACGTCGTGAGCCTGGTGTTGCTTGAAACTCTATTTAATGTGCACCACTTCAAACCGACACCCTCACCGCCTCCCAAAACCCCACCCCTCACCCTCAACGTGTGCTTCTTAATCTCCGTCTCACCGTAGTCTGCAATCAAGGCTCCGCCCCCGTGGTCCCGCACCCGTTCTGCGAGCTCCGTGACGAGGGACATCCCCTCCAAACACAGCTCCCCTTGCTCGGCTCCCTCGGGAAGGAGGTGGGAGAAGTTGGAGGAGGCGAGAGTGGGTCCGGGAGCAAGGACAAACCTCAGTGCATTCCCCACCTCCTCCCCCTCGGCTGCTGTTAGGTCTCTATCCACCATCACCTCACGCCATCCCTGGGGAGTTTTCTGCAAAGAGGATGGACACGCACTCCACCCCTCTTTCAACGATGGTAGGGTGCACAGGGAAGGGGGTGGGGCAACTAACCATGAACTGGTGTACCGGAAGGGCATCGAAAAACTCGTGTGCAATAAAATAGGAAAGACCTGAGACACACAAAAAAAAAAAACCCACCACAACACAGAGTAACGCCCTGGGCAATGAAGGAGATAAAGCTCACCTTTTGGTACGTCCTTCACACTCAAGTACCAGTGTACTTCCACACCTGAGGCCAGCGTGCAGGACTTGTAGGGAGAAATGAGTTCGGCAGAGGGAGCAGAAGTACTTTTGTTGCCTAGGAGATGAGGGCAGTTTTCAGCCTCCACAGACCGTACATATGGACAAGAGTGATGCTATTGTACAGCAACATTCAGAAGCTTACTAATACTTCATCTCATTTAGTTATTAATTCAATGAGCACTCTTGTCTTGCCAGATCTTAACACCACCTCTCTACCCTTCCCATAAAAGAGATCCACCCATAGACACAAGCTTCTCCCACCTCCCCCCCTCCCAGGTCAAGCGAATGAGGGGTTTCCCCACCTGTTAGTGTTTCCTCCTGTAGCCTGCTCATTGCTGGACTCATCTCTATCAGATGGAGGGAGACCTTTTGGTGCGTCTGCTTAAACTGTCCGAACACCTGGAGAATTATTTATTAAAGCACTAGCCACTTAAAGAGGAAGCGCTGCTAGCTTACCCTCAGTATGTCCTTCGAAAGGGTACCTCTACCTGGGCCTAGTTCAACCAGCTGGAATGGTTTATCTTCATTATTTACCATCCAGTCAGCCAACACCCAGACCGCCAGTAGCTGTGCGAATGCGATACTGAGCTCAGTGCATTTTCGATCGTTAGTAGACAATTGGTACCAACTTCGCCAAAAATTTGGCTAATTTCAGGTGACGTTGTGTAGTCCCCTTTGGCACCGAATACATCCTTTTGCATATAATATCCCTATATAGAAGGACAGTATCGCGATATCGAGTTGAGTACGAGCGAGCGTGCATGCACCGAGTGTTAACGTTGCTGTTAGAAACGTAGTGAGTGGAAGACTCACCGTCAGCGGGCTAATCAAACATTCCTTCATGTAGTCTGCAACTGTTATCGGACCAGCCACCTGCAGAAGCAGCGAGTCACGTGAAGCAACTAGTTCACGTGCGTGCAGTTACAATTGGCCCACTTCACTTTGAGTCTGTCATAGATGTAGTCCATCCCTGACCGCACGGAAGCCATCCTTGCCCACCGTGGAGCTACAGCTGCACGTCTACACAGCTGGGCCGTTAATACTCTCCTCCACATGTTGTCCTGTCTCGTGCCAGGCTCTGATCACGTTACGTTCTTAGGACTGGGGACGAGACAAAACACTTTATGGTTAAGTTAGTCCCGAGATTTAAAGCACTAAACAACAATAATAATCTCTGATCGACTCAAAACACTTCTGGAAGTACGTTGAAACTATGATTACTCTTCTTTTGAATCTACGTGCCTCGAACATCAGGTGCATTAGGATTGCCTTTTGCGCGGGGAGAGTCTGGGGAAGAGTCAATTAATATAGGCGCCAACACATGGAGCTCTTGTATCGATCGACGATTCCCGAGGGTAGCATTCACTGCATGGCCTGGTCCGGAGTGAACCTGATCGCTCTCGGCGTGTCGGTGGAGAGAGAGGGCTTCGTCGGGGAAAACTTCGAGCGGTACGTACGTCTGTCTGTGCACACGAGTTAGCTTTCGTGGTTTGACCACTCAACCACTTCTGTACCCAGCGCCAAGAGCCATCAGTTATTGGTGCTTGATCCGAACAGGCCGTGGGACTATCAAAGGTAACATTGAAGAGCGTGTACTGCTTCAGTAGCTCGCCAGCATTGGTTGTGAACATACATTCGATTGTGTCACGTGCAGTATCGTTCTGGACAACAAGCACAGAACCTCGTGCCTCAGTTGGAGCCAAGACGGTTCCAAGCTCATCGCGATAGACACGGAGGGCGTACTGCATATCTGGAGAATGAAGGTGTTTAGGGGAAACGTGGTCTCAATCTTAATAAACATGTGACCTGCATGTGTCTTTTCTTCCCTCCCCTCCCAAGAACCAGTCTGCCAATGTGTGGGTATGTCAGCACAAGCAGGAGTGGGCGGGGGGAGGCTCCCTGGTCTACGCAGGATGGTTGGAATGTCACACGGCAGTGGACGTCACATCATCCCAGGAGCAGAACAAGATGGTAGATGTACAGATGTGTAGCCCACACCTTCGGATCCTGCTAGGGGGAGAGGCCTTTGTCGTCATTGGCAACAACGGCAAAGTGAGTTATAAAAAAGGGTGCTTTGGAATTGCTGATAGTTTGAGTGAGCTTTTGGACTATTGTGTTTGTCTGTGTGTGTGTGTGTGTGTGTGTGTGTGTGTGTGTGTGTGTGTGTGTGTGTGTGTGTGTGTGTGTGTGTGTGTGTGTGTGTGTTTGATTGTGGTAGGGGGATGATGTTTTTATTACTGTGTGTGATGTGTGTGATTTGTGTGATTTGTGTGATGTGTGATGTGTGATTTGTGTGATATTTGTGTGCTGTGTTTGTAGGTCTCTCTGATATTATTCATTCCTACGTTGACGAGGACGATAGAGGCTTCTTTGGATGTCTCCTCCTCCACCATTGTGGCTGCTTCAGTCGTTATGTTACCAAGTGAGCCCACCTCTGGAGGCCATACCTTTCGTAGCAGTCTTAGAGCACTCTTAATGGCCTCCCATCATCCCCCTTTCCCTCCCCAAACACCATCCCTCCTCTCTCCCTTACCCTCCTCTCCCTCCCTCCCCTCCCTCACACCCTGTGTGTACCTATGTGCTCAGAGCCACACCTTCTTCTCTGACAGGTGGTGTGGTACTCTGTGCCGTGGCATGTGCAGATTGCAACATCAAGATTTTCACTTTCAACATGACGTTGTGCCTTGGGAGCCAGCTTTCTCTACATCCTACACTTGTTGCACAGTTTAACCCCACAGGTTCTCAGCGGGGTGATGGTAATCAGGATGTCCTGAGGGTCATTATGTATTGTAATGATTGTTTCACTTTCAGAGTGTATAAGTGGCTTCCAGCTGTCTCCTCAGATTGATGGCTGTAGTGTGCATGTAATTTGTAATGGTGAGCTTTGCCAACCATGATCGACTCAAAATAGTTCCTCTCCTATGGCCTTTCATCTTCCCCTCACTCCTTCCCTTCCTTGTCCCACACACCACCCCCTTCCCTCCTGTCACCCCTTCCCTCATGTCACCTCTTCCCTTCTTCCCTCATGTCACCTCTTCCCTCATGTCACCCCTTCCCTTCTTCCCTCATGTCACCTCTTCCCTTCTTCCCTCATGTCACCCCTTCCCTCATGTCACCTCTTCCCTTCTTCCATCATGTCATCCCCCTTCCCTTTCTTCTCCCTCATTTCACCCTCTTCCCTTCTTCCCTCATGTCACCTCTTCCCTTCTTCCCTCATGTCACCTCTTCCCTTCTTCCCTCATGTCACCTCTTCCCTTCTTACCCTCATGTCACCTCTTCCCTTCTTCACTCATGTCACCCCTTCCCTCATGTCACCCCTTCCCTCATGTCACCCCTTCCCTCATGTCACCCCTTCCCTCATGTCACCCCCTTTCCCTTCTTCTCCCTCATGTCACCGCTTCCCTTCTTCCCTCATGTCACCCCCTTCCCTCATGTCACCTCTTCCCTTCTCCCTCATGTCACCTCTTCCCTTCTTCCCTCATGTCACCTCTTCCCTTCTTCCCTATGTCACCCCTTCCCTTCTTCCCTCATGTCACCCCTTCCCTCGTGTCACCCCTTCCCTCATGTCACCCCTTCCCTCATGTCACCCCTTCCCTCATGGTCACCCCTTCCCTTCTTCCCTCATTGTCACCCCTTCCCTTCTTTCCCTCATGTCACCCCTTCGCTCATGTCACCTCTTCCCTTCTTTCCTCATGTCACCCTTCCCTTCTTCCCTCATGTCACCTCTTCCCTTCTTCCTCATATCACCTCTTCCTTCTTCCCTCATATCACCTCTTCCCTTCTTCCCTCATGTCACCCCTTCCTTGTTCCCTCATGTCACCTCTTCCCTCATGTCACCCTCCCCTTCCTTTCCCTCATGTCACCCCCTTCCCTTCTTCCCTCATGTCACCCCTTCCCTTCTTCCCTCATGTCACCCCCTTCCCCTTCTTCCCTCATGTCACCCCTTCCCTTCTTCCCTCATGTCACCCCTTCCCTTCTTCCCTCATGTCACCCCTTCCCTTCTTCCCTCATGTCACCCCTTCCCTTCTTCCCTCATGTCACCCCTTCCCTTCTTCCCTCATGTCACCCCCTTCCCTTCTTCCTCCGTTCACCCCCTTCCCTTCTTCCCTCATGTCCCCCCCCCTTCCCTTCTTCCATCCATGCTTCTTCCCTCATTCCCTCTTCCCTCATGTCCCCCCCTTTCTCGCTCATGTCACCTCTTCCCTTCTTTCCTCATGTCACCCTTCCCTTCTTCCTCATGTCACCTCTTCCCTTCTTCCCTCATGTCACCTCTTCCCTTCTTCCCTCATGTCACCTCTTCCCTTCTTCCATCATGCACCTCTTCCTCTTCTTCCCTCATTCACCTCTTCCCTCATTCCCCCTTCCCTTCTTCCTCATGTCCCCCTTCCCCTCATGTCACCCCTTCCCTTCTTCCCATCATTCCACTCTTCCCTTCTTTCCTATTCACTCTTCCCTCATTCACCCTTCCCTTCTTCCCTCCTTCCACCTCTTCTCCCTTCTTCCCTTGTCACCTCTCCCTTCTTCCCATCATTCCCTCTTCCCTCATTTCACCCTTCCCGTTCTTCCCTCATGTCACCCTTCCCTTCTTCCCTCATGTCACCTCTTCCCTTCTTCCCTCATGTCACCTCTTCCCTTCTTTCCTAATGTCACTACTTCCTTTCTTCCCTCCTGTCACCTCTTCCCTCCTGTCATCTCCCTATCCTATTTTCACCTCCTCTCAACTTTCCCTCACTCCTTCCTTACTCCAAGCCCCACCCACCCTCTTCCCTCCTCTTGAACCACCCTCACTCTTACCCATCTTACTGCCACACCCATCATTTTATCTCCTAGGCAACAGTGTCCAGGAGTGGTCCGTTAGAGACGTGACCAGGACTGGCATGTACCAATCTAAAATGGAGCACACCTACTCCTCCCCAGGCCCAATATGCAGCATTGCTGCATCCACACTGTGCCAGAGGACATGTGCCACACCCACTATTGGTGACCTCATGAGGCCATGTGTGACCACACCCACTGTCACCGACATCCTTATGCTGGGTGTGGGGGAGGAGACCTATCCTTCAAGTGAAGCTCGATGGCCACCAGAGGTGATAGCCTTTGGGCTGGAGGGTGGGAGTGTTGTACTTCTGAACAGGTCAGATGGAAGGAACAGGTTCCCCTTCTGCTCCACCCTCATCCTCCCTCGTTCCTCAATGCTCCCTCACCTGCTGCCACGCCCCTAACTGCCACACCCTCACATCACACCCTCACTGCCACGCCCTAACTGCCACACCCTTGACTCACTGCCACACCTTCCTGTCACTTCTTGCTCCATCATCCTATGGTCCACCCTCACTCCTATGGTCCACCCTCACTCCTATGGTCCACCCTCACTCCTATGGTCCACCCTCACTCCTATGGTCCACCCTCACTCCTATGGTCCACCCTCACTCCTATGGTCCACCCTCACTCCTATGGTCCACCCTCACTCCTATGGTCCACCCTCACTCCTATGGTCCACCCTTACTCCTATGGTCCACCCTCACTCCTATGGTCCACCCTCACTCCTATGGTCCACCCTCACTCCTATGGTCCACCCTCACTCCTATGGTCCACCCTTACTCCTATGATCCACCCTCACTCTCACCTCCCATGCTTGACTCTCACTGGCACACCCTCACTCTCACCTCCCATGCTTGACTCTCACTGGCACACCCTCACTCTCACCTCCCATGCTTGACTCTCACTGGCACACCCTCACTCTCACCTCCCATGCTTGACTCTCACTGGCACACCCTCACTCTCACCTCCCATGCTTGACTCTCACTGGCACACCCTCACTCTCACCTCCCATGCTTGACTCTCACTGGCACACCCCTCACTCTCACCTCCCATGCTTGACTCTCACTGGCACACCCTCACTCTCACCTCCCATGCTTGACTCTCACTGGCACACCCTCACTCTCACCTCCCATGCTTGACTCTCACTGGCACCCCTCACTCTCACCTCCCATGCTTGACTCTCACTGGCACACCCTCACTCTCACCTCCCATGCTTGACTCTCACTGGCACACCCTCACTCTCACCTCCCATGCTTGACTCTCACTGGCACACCCCTCACTCTCACCTCCCATGCTTGACTCTCACTGGCACACCCTCACTCTCACCTCCCATGCTTGACTCTCACTGGCACACCCTCACTCTCACCTCCCATGCTTGACTCTCACTGGCACACCCTC
>JABACO010000019.1:1346702-1394108 GCA_013339895.1 Ephydatia muelleri
CAGTGTAGCCTTTATTATGTAAGCTAAATCGCTAAATGGGATCGTTTGAACCTAACGCACACATCATAAAATTCGCAATAGAAATGCGCTGAAATGTATGGCTAATTAAAAAAAATTCAGAGCCTTACATCTCCATGACAGATACTCTGTTTCTCAGTGTGTAAGAAGCAATATGTAGAGGACATTTCAGACTTCTAGAATATAAAATTAAAAAAAAGAAATCTTGAAAAAACATGCGTTAGGTCCCTTTTCGCGGAAACAATCCCAAATCTGGCACTGACTTTGTAGCTCTTGGTGACGTCTAGGTTGAATCGAAGTATTTTTTATGCCTAGCGCGATTACCTATCGGCTTATATTGTGACAAAGGTGATGGTTTTAAGATTTGCAAACATTATGTACACGGATTAAAATTTTGGTTGTCAATGTGTGAAAAGTGAACGGTCGTCAAATACCGGCGACGCCCACTATTTATTTTTGGGTTTCCGAGAGCGATTGCTGGCGAGCTTTTTATTGTGCCGTACTTTTAACGGTCAAGAAAGTGCTACGTAGTATAAATTTCACTGCAACAAATTCCTGTAGTAACAGTATGGCGCATGATTTAGAGTAGAGATTCGGGTAGCTAGGACAGAGGTCAGACACGTGCAATTCTTCTAAAGAGCACCACTACTCGTATCCCGTTCTGGTGCTGCACGAATGGACAGCTCAGGAAAGCCATGCGTTTATCATACTGCGACGCTTCATCCCGAGCTACAGGCACTTCTGGAGCACGAGTTCAACATGGTACATGAGAAGGATGCCGAGGCGCTGAGAGAGAAGATTACCGCCATATTCTGCTTCGTTAATGTGCCCATAACTAAAGACCTGCTCGAGAGGTTTCCAAATCTGAAAGTAGTGGGGAACTGTGCTGTGGGTTACAATCACGTGGACCTCAAGGCTTGCGCGGCTCGGGACATAAGGGTAGGTTACACGCCAAACGTGCTCAACGCGGCCACAGCGGACATGGCCTGGGCCTTGCTGCTAGCCGCGGCTAGACGAGTGGTAGAAGGGGATAAAATTGCAAAGAGTCCGAATACGTCCAAATTCGACACCAACTGGTACGGTTACCAAGTCAGCTCGACGACGCTCGGGATTATTGGAATGGGACGGATAGGTATGGAGATTGCAAAGCGTGCCGGCGGGTTTGGAATGAGGATCCTATACTACAACAGACACAAGAAGAGCAAAGAAGAGGAGGACCAAGTGGGAGCAACGTACGTACCTTCTCTGAAGGACCTCTTGTCCCAATCTGACCACGTGGTCCTCTGTGCTCCAGCCTCAAAGGACACACAGCACATGATGGCGGCAGAGCAGTTTGGAGCCATGAAGCGCACGGCCATCTTTGTGAATGTGTCCAGAGGGACCCTGGTGGACCAGGATGCACTGGCTGACGCCCTCACCTCAGGAACCATAGCGGCCGCAGGACTGGACGTGACTGACCCAGAGCCCCTCCCACGGGACCACCCTCTCCTCTCCTGCCCCAATGCCACCATCACTCCTCACTCAGGCACTTCCACACTGCAGACACAGAGAGAAATGGTGAAAGTGACCATCAGAAACATCTGGGCAGGCATCAAGGGTGAACAGATGGAAAGCGAAGTAAACCTTCCCTCTCTGGACCATTAACAAACACTAAGAACACCAATATGCAGCAGACTAATGCTCCTTTGCTTCTTTTGATGTGCATTGTCAGCCAATGCTTTTAATAGGCTTTTGAGTTGAGTGAATGGAACATTTATTCATGGGTCCCTGACCTCTGAGACTGGGTTGGCAGAGCAGTATGTAACTAAATCAAGGACAAAATATTCAAGACTGAATGCTATACGATTAGATCTAAACTCCAATGACTTGGTTGCAGTATAACAGATTATGTAATTGCAGATAATGCAATCAAGATCTGTCTCATGATGTTCTTGCTAGAAGTAAAGACTTCATTTTATATGTGAGTAAAAATACTTAAATGTTATTCTGTCCAATAAGATCGAGCAATACACATTTTGTGAAAGGGAATTTGGATAAATTGGGGTGTAGTAGGTTTGGGGTGTAGTGGTGTGTAGTAGGTTTGGTGTGTAGTAGGTTTGGGTGTAGTAGGTTTGGTAGGTTGGGGTGTAGTAGGTTGGTGTGTGGTGTAGGGTTGTAGTGGTGGGTGTAGTAGGTTGTCGGTGTGTAGGTTGGGGTGTAGGTATGGTTGGGGTGTAGTTTGGTGTTTTTGGGTTGTGGGGGTGTCGGTTTAGGGGTGTAGTGGTTTGGGTGGTAGGTTTTGTTGGGTGTTCGGTTTGGTGGTGTGTAGGTTTGGGGTGTAGTAGGTTTGGGGGTGTGTCGGTTGGGTGGTGTCGGTTTGGTGTAGGTTGGGGGTGGTAGGTTTGGGTGGTACGGTTTGGGTGTCGTAGGTTTGGGTGTCGTCGGTTTGGGGTGTTGGTTTGGGTGTAGGTTTTGGGTGTCGTAGGTTTGGGTTGTAGTCTAGGTTTTGGGGTGTAGTATTAGAACATATGAAATAGGGTGGTTAGGTGACAGGCACAACCAGATGTGGTACTTCTTTGAGGTACAGTGTTTGCCATGAGTCATCATGGATGATGAGACTCCAATTGCAGTGTGAAATGTGACCAAGTGCAACAAATTTCTCACTCATCAATGCAGATGCATGGTTAATACATACTGATTACATGCACTGGACAGGACTTGATTATATGTTTTGCGAATTGATTTAAAAACTAACAGATACAAGTTTTATGGCTCTGCCATTTTTTGAGTTACCAAGTACTTGTTCAAGTCTAGACTGCTATCACTTCCATTGTCATTGCTAGAGAACTTATAGATGGTCATATGTGATGCTGCAATTTGAGAGAAACAACGGGCAGTGTTTGTATAGACCTTTGTGTGTTGAACTATGACTATCGAATTGATCATGCTCGGTAACAATACGTGGAACTAAAACCGGAACAAAGAGCGGTTGTCGTACATGTACTGTTAGTGCAATGAATACTGTAGGGTAATATAGGGAAGTGCAGTCACACACGTGAGGGTATTGTAATATACTACTGCAGCACGAATGGACACCTCAGGAAAACCGTATGTGTACCAAGGGGCAACGTTCCCTCCCGAACTACACGCACTTCTGGAGCACGAGTTCAACATGGTATATGAGAAGGATGCCGAGGCGCTGAGAGAGAAGATTACCGCCATATTCTGCTTCGTCACCCTGCCCATAACTAAAGACCTGCTCGAGAGGTTTCCAAATCTGAAAGTAGTGGGGAACTGTGCTGTGGGTTACAATCACGTGGACCTCAAGGCTTGCGCGGCTCGGGGCATAAGGGTAGGTTACACGCCAAACGTGCTCAACGCGGCCACAGCGGACATGGCCTGGGCCTTGCTGCTAGCCGCGGCTAGACGAGTGGTAGAAGGGGATAAAATTGCAAAGAGTCCGAATACGTCCAAATTCGACACCAACTGGTACGGTTACCAAGTCAGCTCGACGACGCTCGGGATTATTGGAATGGGACGGATAGGTATGGAGATTGCAAAGCGTGCCGGCGGGTTTGGAATGAGGATCCTATACTACAACAGACACAAGAAGAGCAAAGAAGAGGAGGACCAAGTGGGAGCAACGTACGTACCTTCTCTGAAGGACCTCTTGTCCCAATCTGACCACGTGGTCCTCTGTGCTCCAGCCTCAAAGGACACACAGCACATGATGGCGGCAGAGCAGTTTGGAGCCATGAAGCGCACGGCCATCTTTGTGAATGTGTCCAGAGGGACCCTGGTGGACCAGGATGCACTGGCTGACGCCCTCACCTCAGGAACCATAGCGGCCGCAGGACTGGACGTGACTGACCCAGAGCCCCTCCCACGGGACCACCCCCTCCTCTCCTGCCCCAATGTCACCATCACTCCTCACACTGGAAGTTCCACCTTCCACACTCGCAGGGCCATGTTGAATGTGACCATCAGAAACATCTGGGCAGGCATCAAGGGCGAACAGATGGAGAGCGAAGTAAACCTTCCCTCTCTCCACTAACACACAGCTATGCATACACAGAGGATGTTTTCAATAACAAGACAATGCCAATTCCAATGCATTCTATTCTTGTTTGTCATAAACATTTTTTGATTTGAAGTTTTAAGGTTTGGAATTCTTCCGTAGATAATGCCATTTGTGATAGAATGGTCATTACTTCATCTTCTGTGATGGTTGGATATTTTGCCTGATCTGTACAAGGATGGTGATGGGGGTGGAGTCCCAATCATAGTACACTAACTGCTTACCTATCACAGGTATGAATCCTAGACCCAGTTCACAGGCAGCTGCACAAAATGGCTGCATATCTCTTCCATCCTCATAGAGCTCTTTGATGCCTATATAAGGTAAGATGATGACCGAATGCAAGGGGTGTCCATACATGGCTGTACCATAGACAGGCTTTCGTGGTATCACAAGAATTCTAATTACTGATGATGTGGCTGAGCAGGCATTAAATGGAGCTCCTCTATACATCACAACATTGTGAGGAATGTTGTTTGTGAGCAGAATCTCAATCACCTTCTGCACTCCACTGACACAAGGAAAGAAACGAGGCGCCCTTTAGAATAGTACTGCTAAAACCAAAGAGCCACGGTGAGCTCCCTTTAGAACAGTACTGCTACAAGGAAAAACCCATGATGAGCTCCCTTTAGAATAAGGAAGAGCCATGATGAGCTCTATTTAGAACAGTACTAGAACAAGGAAAAACCACTGTGAGCCCCCTTCATTTAGAATAGCATTGCTTAAAAAAACAGCTGCTGTGAGCTTTCTTAGCTACCGTGCTTCTTGTACTATCATGCTTGATCAGAAAAAGCTGCACTGGTACATTTGCTGGCAGGATGTTGGTGTGATGGTAAACTGCTCCATGAGTATCTCAACAGTAACATCATGCAACGCATAAACTTCCCCCAAAAGTAGTGTACCATTATTAACCAAAATTCCACTATGGTAAAATAGAAACACTATTTCAAGTGGTTCAGGGATTTTTCTGTGCAGACTGTTTTGTGAAAATCACCACTTTAATAACGGGGGGGGGGGGGGGGGATTGAAGACACAAGTAGCTACATTGGGAGAGAGGGGAGGGAGGGGAAGGAGGGGAAGGCAAACCATAGCCGTGAACACAATATGTCTGTCTGCTCTTACGAGGTTGAAGGAAGCCACTCCCATCCAGCCCTTTAAAGGTATGTAGCCCCTCCCCCTCCCCCACCTAAATCCATGACAGCCATTATGGATGAGTACAACACCTAGTGCCCATTCCATCCCTCCCCCCAGCACAGCTACTCTCCTACACCACACACCTGGCACATAACAAAGGTGATGCATCAAGCTGAAAACCAAAACTGGGCACCATGTGATTGTCAAGTTCATAGCAGCCCCCTCCAATATGGCTGCCTGTCTAAGTTGGAGAATACATCTGAGCAACAGCACCAACAAAAGCCATTTTCTCCTACCAATTTGGCAACAGGCAGGTCATAATTGAGATGCATAAAATGATAGTGAAGATGGTTGACAGATGCATATGCAAGTAGGCTGTTGGCAACCATATATAGAGAACTATTGGGTAGCAGTAGTCATATGGAGAGGAAGAAGTGACAGAAGGAAGGAATCACCATCCCTCACCAACCTCAGACCACTAAGTGACATCACTTCCAGGCACAGTGTCAGAGACTCCGTGGTGATGACCTGACCAACAGCAGTGGGAGGAAACATTAATCACGTGATGGGCCTGGGCACACGTGTACCTGAGGGGAGCACCTCCCGGGGGCCGGTACCAGCAGGACATGTCCATACTCGATTGGACTCACATTGACAATCACAAGATGCTACCATTTCAACCACAAAGAAAGACATGGTATGTTAAGTGAGCGGCCCAGTTCCCTCCAAACCTCGTCTGATAGGTCACTCGTCCCTCTCCTAATCCTAAACAAGACCTAAACACGGGAGGACGGGAGTTCTGATGTGCAGGTGTAGTGCCACACCCCCTACCGTACATCTCCGTTTATGCTTGTAAGCGTTACCTCAGTGTCAGAAATCTTGTTGAAGTTAAACAGCAAAGGGTCGAACGGTTGCTGCAAACTTTGTATATCCATAGGAAGTCTACGATGAGTGAATCGTTTTGGATTCCTCTGATGAACGGATAAAACACGATGTAGCTATGGATGGTGTATATGTGGGTGTTAACCTGCGCCACAAAACCAAAAGTTCCAGGAATAGTCCTGGTCGACATGTCTGCCAGTCCATAGCGAAAAACTCCTTTAGCCATGGCTCCGTCCCATCGCGAGAGCAGCAGTTCGTCGAACTGGAAAATGGCGCGCAATTATGTGACAAAGCAGCCCCTCCCTCCAAATGTCCTCCTGCCGACCTCTGTGTAGTGAGCTCTGTCGCTCCCAACTTCTCTGAATATTGGCACATTCTCAGGTAAGTAGGAGAATACGTCTGCCTCGTCCATTACGATTTTACAAGGGCATTAAATAGAATGAACTGAGCATGTGTTTGCGCATAATAACTCGCCCGCTGTCTGTCATGGCATCGCTGGAGTCCTATTTTGCACCGCCATCAGAAGTCATGGGGATGAAGTCACTGAAAAAAGATGCATTTAAGCGCGATATAACGCTTCCTGCGATAAAAGTTCCAGCAAAGCATTGCTCCAGAATGCTAGAGCGGTTGAAGGACGTAATACTGAAGTATAAGAATACGATTAAAAGAGTTCAGGACATTCCAGGAGGTGCGAGTAACGAGGTAATACGTGACATGACATTAATTCAGTCTCGCAAGGCTAGATCACGTGATTAGAAAAGAAAACAAAAAACCTTCATTCACTTATGCTGTTCTGTACGCAGGCCAAGTTACTGCTGCTTACTCCAGAGCCGTTCAGAGACAAACCTTTGACAGACGGCGACCTGCATTGGATCGAAGAGCACAGTGGAGAAATGACATCACACACCATCACTCTGAACTACAACCATTACTCGATGCATTCCATTCTGCGCGCAGTGCTACCTCCTGAAATCACTGACGTGCCATCTGCATTTGAATCTGTTGGTCATATTGCCCATTTGAACCTCAGGGAGAACCACCTTCCTTATAAGGAGATAATAGGTACAGTCCCCCTCATCTTAGTTTTGTCTCCATGGTCTCGTCCTTCTTAGGGCAGGTGCTGCTTGATAAACACGCACACATCCAGACTGTTGTCAACAAGTCGTCTTCTATTGATGAAACTTTTCGCTTTTTTAAAATGGATCTACTTGCTGGGGAGAACAGAATGGTGACCACCGTTAGGGAGAATGATTGCTCCTTTACATTCGACTTCTCTAAAGTGTACTGGAATTCAAGGCTGCACACAGAGCATGCACGTGTCATCGATGAGCTCAAGAGAACGGACATAGTACTGGATATGTTTGCTGGCGTAGGCCCTTTTGCTATACCTGCATGCAAGAAAGGTTGTCTGGTGTATGCGAATGACCTCAACCCTCATGCTTACAAAGCACTGTGTGAAAATGCTGAGAAGAACAAGGTGTCACAGAGGATGCACGGCTACAATCTGGATGGGAGAGAGTTTCTAAAGAAAGTGATTGGCCAGATGATTCTTGATAAGTCAGCTGGACACCCGTTTCCTCCCACACACGTTATCATGAACCTGCCAGCATCTGCTGTTGAATTTTTGGATGTATTTAGAGGCATGCTGGATGGTATTGAAGCAGACAGAGACAATGTACCTCTTCCCGTGGTGCATTGTTATTGCTTCACAAAGTCGAGCACTCCAAAAGAAGACTGTGTAGAGCAGGTGGAACGGATGCTCAGAGGAAAGCTGGGGACATTTGATATCTTTGAAGTGAGGGATGTCTCTCCTAACAAGCTCATGATGAGGGTCAGGTTTGCTCTTCCCTCAGATGTGGCCTATGGATTAGGTAAGGCGTAGTGTTTGTCTTGGCTGTTTGGTGTGCTTTTTAAGTTTTTTTAAGTTAGTTTTTGCAGGACATCTGCTCAATTTTGTGTTCACATTGTATGTGTACTGATTCAACTGATAGTTATCAGGTCACACTTTTTTTTCCTGTTGCAGGTGGTGATGATAATGATGAAGAGGCACCATTGCCAAAAAAGCCTTGCCTAGATAGGGACGGATTTTGCGAAAAAGATTGATGGCCTCAAAGCGATGAGACACGGCTTCTATTGACAAGAATGAAATATTTTCACCACTCTTTGCAAACTTGCACTTAGTTTATCTACAGCGCACTTAGTTTATCTACAGCGAGCGTTTGTATTGAAGCGAGATTATGTTTATCGTTACGCAATGAATGTTGTGATGAAAATACACATACATCGAAATGCGGGGTTTCAGCAATTACTCTCTCCCTTCCCCCCCCTCTCTCTCTCTCTCTTTCTCGTCAAGTATAATTAATTTTTCCCAGCGATTATGTACATATTAACAGTCAAAAGTCAGATAAAATGTGCGCTTACACTTTTAGGCTAAAACCATTTGCACGTGTCACACTTACACCAAGAGAAGCGGGGTAAATAGCGAGATAGCGAACATGTGCCCACAAAGAGATTGTATATGGCTTCCTTCTCTCTTATCGCGCTCTCTCTTACTCTGCCTCCTTTTTCTTTTTTCTTTTTTTTTAATCGATATTCCCCTGACCTTTAGAGTGGCTAGCAAACTTAAAACATTAAAAAATCAATATAAATTAAATTTGCTATCCCGCATATATGGCTTCAAAGTAAAGTTAGTTATATCCTGCAGTCTGTGCCAAAGACGCGCCCACAGCTGGTTTCTGTTGTTAGTGCGGAGCGGAAATGGCGAAAGTATAAATCCTGCTTAGCGAATTCACATCTACAAGCATAAATTCTTGGAGCACTTGGTTTACGCCGTGTTTGTAAGCCGCTTTAGTTTTTGTGTTCTGAAACCGAACAGTCGTTCCTATGGTCATCTCCAGCGTCAAAGCTCGTTGCTCGTCTGTAGAACCAGACCCTAAAATGAACTACCCAAGTCACCAATCGCTGAACAGCTTTGGCTCGGATGTGGAGCTCGGGTCGTGCACCCCTTCCAGCAACGCCTCATGGGACGGCTCCGGAGAGGAGTGCAATTCGGATGCCCCAGGGGACAAGAAGATCAAAACGGACGATACGTTGTCGCCATGCGATGGAGACAGCAAACCCACGACTCCCATCAACCCTAAGGACAAGGCCGGCGACGAGAAAGAGTCTGAACATGGCGAGAAGAAACAGAAATATCAGAAACCCCCGTTTTCGTACAACGCTCTAATCGTGATGGCGATACGCTCTAGCGCCGAAAGAAAGCTAACCCTGAGCGGTATCTATGATTATATTGTCAAGAACTTTCCTTACTACCGCGAAAACAAGCAAGGTTGGCAGAACTCCATTCGTCACAATCTGTCGTTGAACAAATGCTTCGTGAAAGTACCACGACCGTACGATGATCCCGGCAAGGGAAACTACTGGACGTTGGACCCTTCAAGCGACGACATCATGTTTATCGGCGGGTCTACAGGTAAACTGAGAAGACGTCCTATATCCAGGAGACAACAAGGTCACAGCGAAATGTACGGGTCGCAGAACATGCGACTCGGAGGACCCCTCGCTATGGCCAGACCCCCTCCGTTGCCAGGCATGGCGCCTTACGCAATGATGGATCCCACAATGCAGCTGTCGTACGGAGGCATGAATATGCTTCATCAAGACCCAAGTACGATGTCACACAGCGGTCCGGCTGGATCTTCGCAGCCGCCGGGCCAACAGGGTGCAACGAGCCCCAGCTCGCTCTTCCCAGTGCCCTTCTCCTACCCGTCGCTTGCATCGCCATTTTCTAACAGTAAAGGACAGTCGTCGTTCGGGTTCTCTATGGACAGCCTGCTGAAGGCGCCGGCGGGAGTCACGACTAGCTCAGCGGGCGGGCCTTCGTATTCTTCCGTGCACGGCCTTCAGCCGACGCCCCAGCTTAATTCTCCTCTTCCCTACGGTCTACGCAGCCCCAGTATAACGAGCGGGATGCCGTTCACAGGTCTGACCCCACTGTCCCCACAAACACAGCAATTCTTCTTCCTGCCGAGCACGCCTGTCTTGTCGGGCAACTCGATGCCGTTCTTCCCGCCCATGATGCAAGATGGGCGTACCAGCTTCCCTCTCTCCCAGTCTCAGAGCGTCTCATCATATTCCCTCATGGGACAACCAGGTACCTCCTTCCACATGCCCCATGCGGCCCCGTGTACGACCCAGTCCCACGCCCAACACTCCTCTGCGGGCGCCGCTCACTACTCCAACCCGACCCGCACCAGCACGCCATCGCTCTGATGTCGAGCAGTCATATATTGGTTTTACAGGACTTCACAGGACTCACAGTGTGCCATGTTTTATGCAATCACTTGTCTCACATGCCGTGTCACCTCTCTCTCTCTCTCTCTCTCTCTCTCTTGATATGCACAAGTGCAGCTGCACCAGTCAGTAACTCATGTGTACATGCTGTGTGTACACTAATCACTCTCCTCCCAATTGTACAGTTTATTTATACCAATCAATTACATCGAATGTTTTGTAACAAGCTTTCACACAACACGCCATGCTTTGTTGTATTTTTTTTGTTTTGTTTTTGCACTTGAATTATGACATTTCAGCCAGTGACATTGAACACCAGTGCGATAAACATTAAACGGTAGTTGACCTGCAACTCGAGCTGGCTAATTAGACCAAGGCGGTACACATAGCATGCCCATGTATGCCAAGTAGCAATGGAAGAATAGGATCATGTGATTAGACGGAATGCCATTTGAAAGAGTTCAGACAGTAGTTGACATACTTGGGCAACCAGACCCCTTGGACGCTTGTATGTGTTGGCCAACAAACGACAACTAACTCAAGTGGACAGCTGCAAAATGTGAGGGTGGATGGGCAAACTTGCGCGCTGGAACCATATTCATAGTCAAATGAATATGTCTGTGTGTAATCACAAACCCACTCATGCACGTCCACTTACAACTCCAATGAGATTATCTGTTATCACTCAAACATATAGCTACTTGACCGCTCTGCAAACACATACACACATACACACACACACGCATATAAACACACGCACACAAAATGCACTTTATACAAGCTGTCATAGAATATGTTAGAGAGAAGGAAAGATGACAAAGGAGGGAGTTCTTGTACCACTTCTTAAGACATGTTCTTGTGAAGGTTGAACTGACTTGACACGGAAGGAGACCTTACATGCTGTGGCTGAACGAGCGTTTCCATCTCGGAGAGATTCTCAGGAACAGAGTGGTTACGTTGCAGTGAGGTCGTAGGCACACCAGGATCATCACACCTGTTGTCACCTGGTGCAGTGCTCCTATGCAACTGAAGAAGTGTTTCGGACTCTGGCCTGTCCGACAGTACTTTAGAAGACCCATTTCTGCGTGCTGAGAACAATGAACTAATCTTTGTGACTGAAGACCTTTTGGCATCAGTCTGGGACAGCGCTGGACTTCCATCAGAAGGAACAAGCCTGGGTGCCACTCTCAGTTCAACAGGACTAACCAGTGGCCTGGGAACTGCTCTGGGTGCCACTGCAGCAAGCTGCTTTGGCAGTTCATCAAAGGACAGTGGGTGCATCACATTCTGGGCAAACTGCTCGTAGGATGACTTGATGAGGTTCTGGTCAATGACGGTCTGTATGTATTTCATACGCTCCTCGTACCTTCAACAAACAGGCAAGTGACTAAGGGTTGACCCCACCTCCCCTATAAAATGACCTCTAGCTTACCTTCTCCTGTAACTCATAGTTGGGTGTCTCTGTGCCCTTAGGATGTTGATGGCTGTAGCTCTGACAAGTATAGGCAGACTGCTTCTATCCACCAAGGCTCCATCGAACAGAGGACCAAAGGGTGAGACCTACATGTATGTACACCACACCACACACACACCACACACACACCACACACACACACACACACCACACACATACACACACACCACACACATACACACACACACATACACACACACACACACACACACACACACACACACACACACGCACACACACACACACACACACACACACACACACACACACACGTTATTTAATGCGGTTGATAGAAGTACTAGGATACATACACCCTGCTGTTTGGAATCAATCTGTATCCTGTACAGGCCACTTGGCTGAGGATAGATCACAATCACCACATCAGCAAACTGGGTCTTGAAGATGGTGCGTCTGTAGTCTCTCCAGTGCTCGCTCCACACTATGTGCACCTCATCATTGCCAAGGTGCCGTACCTTGAAGGGATTCATTACCACGGTGAAGACATCAAATCACCTCACCAAAATAGGACGTGCCAACACAGTACAAGGGGAGTAGGTCATGAGGGGCGTGGCAGCTGTGCAGTAACCCTTGCACGCATCCAATTAAAAGATTAATGTTTGTTATGTTTCTTTAGATGCACCGGTAGCTAGTCCCCAGACCTTATATACAGGTAAAACGCTATAGTTTTGTCAACAAACTTTTGCCATGAGGCAAACACAGCAACACACTATGTTCCCAAATGATCAATTCATCCGACACCCAGACAGACATTAAGGTGCTAGTGTAGCGGTGTAAGCTATACATGTGCCCAAAGGTTTTTAAGCGTATACAAACCTCCAGCAGTTACCACATTCATCTAAAAGGCACACAACATAAACACACACTTGCATACCACACATGCATGCACGCACACACACCACACACGCCACACACACACACACACCACACACACACACAACACACACACACACACACACACACACACACACACACACACACACCACACACACACACACACACACACACACACACACACACACACACACACACACACACACACACACACACCACACACACACACACACACACACACACACACACACACACACACACACACACACACACTACATATACAACCAACTAATTTAATAAACCACTAGAACCTTGGTATCATCATCTGGTTTCTTAGAAGGCATTCGGGTTGCCACATGGAATAGGACCTCTTCAGATGATGTTGCATAGTATGGCAGCGTGCAGCTGGTATAGAACTCCTTCTTTAAACCTCCCAAGTACCCTGCATGAGTCTTCAAATCCACCTATGAGGAAAACCAGAATGAAAGAGAGTATGACAGGTGGGGATGACAGAGAACACTCATCACAGGTGGGGATGACAGAGAACACTCATCACAGGTGGGGATGACAGAGAACACTCATCACAGGTGGGGATGACAGAGATACACTCATCACAGGTGGGGATGACAGAGAACACTCATCACAGGTGGGGATGACAGAGAACACTCATCACAGGTGGGGATGACAGAGAACACTCATCACAGGTGGGGATGACAGAGAACACTCATCACAGGTGGGGATGACAGAGAACACTCATCACAGGTGGGGATGACAGAGAACACTCATCACAGGTGGGGATGACAGAGAACACTCATCACAGGTGGGGATGACAGAGAACACTCCTCCACAGGTGGGGATGACAGAGAACACTCATCACAGGTGGGGATGACTGAGAACACTCATCACAGGTGGGGATGACTGAGAACACTCATCACAGGTGGGGATGCATTCATCTCTGGCCCACTTCGAGTCCAGATGTTTAAATATACGTTTCTTCCAGTATCTCCAGTTTGGCCTCCTTATCCCCTCCAAGCCCAAAAGGTTGGTCACATCAAAAGGACTTAAGGCCCTCCTCTTTAGTACTACATCAGAAGACACACTAGACCCTCCCACCCTTCCCTTCCACCCCCTCACATCCCCCCCCCCTGGACACACACAGAACACTGCTCACCACACCACAAAAACACAGGCACACACATTAGCAAACCTTGAAACCACAAACCCCTTCATGATAAGAAGAGACTTTGAACCTGTGTCCCAAAACCAGGGTACACAAGCAATGCTAGGAAAGAGATTTTTTCTCTTGGGCTCGATGAGGGCACACACACAACACACCATGGTGTGTGCTTGCTTTGGCTAGGCATGTGATCAATTAGCTTGACCCTCCCATCTCCCACCCTCTGTCCCCACTCCCAGTCCATATACCTGCTAGTGTTTACAGAGAACACCAGCCTTGATCGCCCAATGCCATGGGTCTAGCAACATCCTCCTAGTGACCTCTGTGACCCATCTTCCCCCAATGTCTTGCCGCAGTCCTAAAGCCCAGCCGCTCTTCGCACAATGAGGTAGGAGAGGACCTTAGCTTTAAGAACTACAAATCCTCTGCATACTAGTGACTAAGCAAGGGCTGTACCTGGACAAAGTACCAATATATGTGTCCGAAGCATAGTGTGCAAGCTTGTATGTAGGACATGTCGTGTGTGTGTGTGTGTGTGTGTGTGTGTGTGTGTGTGTGTGTGTGTAAGCAAAGTGTATGTGTATGTAATCATGTGTAATGTAAAGGTGTGGATTTGTGTGTATATGTGTGTGTGCATGTGTGTGTGTGTGTGTGTGTGTGTGTGTGTGTGTGTGTGTGTGTGTGTGTGTGCATGTCAAGTGCAAGCATGTGCTTGCTGCACAATGTGGGCTGCATCTTTTAATGTGTGGTTACAACCACAAAATGCAATAGAATCTGGCTCATCTACTTCTAGTGCCCACAGAGAAAGCCCTCCTTCTATATGTACACCAACCATATCTTCCTCCACACCTGACAAGTCTTTCTCTCCCCTCTCTCTCTCTCTCCCCCCCCCCTCTCTCTCTCCCCCCCCCCTCCCATCTCCCTCCCATACTCACTTCCCATCCAAGACCAGCTACAAAGTCCTCAAACTCTCGACTCCCGCACGTGTTCCGCAGAATAGAGCGCTTGTCTTCCTGGCCCAAGGCAACATACAGCACTGCTACCTTGTATGTCTGTCGACTGTTGAGCGAATGCACACACCAATTACACAAAAACTTTGTTATACTTCACATACTTGCACACAAACATAAAGTATGCATGCACACATACAAATACTTAACACACTATGCAAACATATAAACATTGCATAGTTATGTACACATGCACACAAACACAAATATACACACGTAAAAATACATACACAATGTACACACATAGGTACACAAACAACAATAGCTGAAGCACACAAAGGCATGACCAGCAAAGGACACTCTTCAAATGAGAAGCTCTAGGTGTGGTCAGTGAAGAACAGGCTTCTCAACCAAGATGGCTAAACAGGAAAGCTAGCATATGGGTTCCTTAATACGTGTTAAGCAGGAATATTGCAGGTGATAAGGTTGTAAGCTCAACAGCTATGGAAGGTGTGAACTGAGCTCCTAGAAGTGTGGTCACATCAAGACACCTTGGGCATCTTAAGGTGATCAATAACTTTACCTATGTGCTTGGTCAAGATTTCTCAATTCCAGGATGAGCTGGTTGTCCTTCTTGAGTAGGTCAAGGTGGTTCCTAAAGCAAAAAGAAACCACACACTTAAAGAAGCACATTACACAAGCACAAAATGTATGTCCACACACATTCATTGCACACAAGCACAAAATGTATGTCCACACACATTCATTGCACATAAGCGCAAAATGTATGTCCACACACATTCATTGCACACACACATTTGACACAAAGATACCCAACAATAACCTATGTAGCTGTGGAAGGGCCACCCAGGAAGCATGAGAACTTTAGCACCAAGCAGTAAACAGCTAAGAATTAAACTATTAGCCCTAATCATCACATCACAAGCCTACATTGCAAATATATATATATAGCAACTGCCTGTGGCTTATATTTCAGTTTAATACAAGTTTGATTTGCAAGCCACATCAATAAAGGGTCTATAATATCTAGTTGCTGTTTCTGTTGGTGACCTTCTAAACCCAGCGTTGCTTGCTTGTACTGGGTTTATGCATGGCCAACCTGCTTTGTGGAACCTCAGGTCAAACTAATGGCTACAGTTTCCTTGAATGTTTAAACATGTCAGCAGCAACTAGGACCAGCCCAGATGACAATTAGCCAGGAATATTAAAAGGCTTCACAGCAAGGGCTGAATGCGCACAGAGCCACAGAGAGTAGGTTCCTATGGGCTGGCAGAAGAACTCCACACCATGCCAAGGTCATGCACACACTTCTGAATCACACTTGGAAAGTTTTTAGTAACCACTTCCAGAGTTTAGGGCTACACACTCACAATACCTGCCTGTAACACATAGTCTAATCTGCACAACTCTTGGGATGAGGCTTTCTAACAGACAGGACTTCCCTAATGACCAGACTCAAGCCACATACCAGACCAGCACACTCATACCCAGAATAAAAAGGCATTTGTTTTACTTTTGGTCTCTAATGCCATTTTCTCTCTTCACACCCTGCAGCTATCCCCAACCTTCCACAGCCTCTCCATACAGTATGTATCTCCCTACAGCATGTGTCTCTCTCTACAGTACGTGCCTCTCTACAGTATGTGTCTCTCTCTACAGTACGTGCCTCTCTACAGTATGTGTCTCTCTCTACAGTGTGTGTCTCTCTCTACAGTACAGTGCCTCTCTACAGTGTGTGCCTCTCTACAGTATGTGTCTCTCTACAGTATGTGTCTCTCTACAGTATGTGTCTCTCTACAGTATGTGTCTCTCTACAGTATGTGCCTATGTGAATAAAGGCAGCATACTGTAGAGAGGCACATACTGTAGAGAGGCACATACTGTAGAGAGGCACATACTGTAGAGAGAGGCACATACTGTAGGGAGGTACATAGAAAGAGACACATACTGTACTGTAGAGAGAGGCACATACATGTACTGTAGGAGAGGATAGAGAGAGGCACACACTGTAGAGAGGCACAACACTGTAGTACAATGCCATGGTGAAATAGCAATGAGCCTGCAGGACTCGGACACCCACAGCCATCCATATCTAGGTGCCTGCAGGACTCGGGCACCCACAGCCATCCATATCTAGGTGCCTGCAGGACTCGGGCACCCACAGCCATCCATATCTAGGTGCCTGCAGGACTCGGGCACCCACAGCCATCCATATCTAGGTGCCTGCAGGACTCGGGCACCCACAGCCATCCATATCTAGGAGCATCCATCAACAGACAAGCAACGTACCTCTTAGACCAAGAGAGCATGCCAAGATGACTGAGAAAGACTCTGCAATGCTGGAACTGTATGGTGTCACCAGACATGTACTCAGGAGGCCTTGCCCTATCACCACACATGCTGTGCACATTGGGACCAAGGAATGGTATAAACTATACGCAGAGAAGAATAAAAATAGCCCCTTCTCTCCTACCCATCCTCTCTTACCCCCTCTCCCCTCCCATCCTCTCTTACCCCCCTCTCCCCTCCCATCCTCTCTTACCCCCTCTCCCCTCCCATCCTACCCCTCTCCCTCCATCCTCTCTACCCCCTCTCCCCTCCCATCCACTCTTACCCCGTCTCCCCTCCCATCCACTCGCATCTTTCTCTTCTCCCCCTCCCATCCTCTCTTACCCCTCTCCCCTCCCATCCACTCGCATCTTTCTCTTCTCCCCCTCCCATCCTCTCCTTAATTAACCTTCCCTCCTGTCTCTTTAACCTTCCCCCTTGCACCCCTAAGATGAGCAAGAATGAAGGAAGGCAGCCAGCCAACTAACCCATTGCATCATGATGATGTCATAATGACATATTTGAAATTTAATTTAAACAGGAAAGAGAGAAGGCATAGGACTGCAATGAAGCCTCCTCACCTTGATGCAGTAAATGCCTCAGCTGCATAGGATAGCTCGTGATGGTCATACTTCTCCAACATTGTGAGCATCCTATTCTCCAAATCTTTAGCATACTCTGTTTCAGCAGGCGCTGGATCAGTGAGCAAGCTGTTTCCAGGGTAGATGACACACTCGGGACTTGTACTTTCAATGTGTTTGAGAAGCTGCAATGCAAAGACGGAAAGGGAAAAAAACAATTATGTGTAAGGAGGAAGCATAAGAGTATAAGAAGGGAAGAGGGGGGGGGGGGGGGGGGGGGGGGTCAAGAAGAACGGAGTGCAATAATTAGGGTTCAAATGTGGACAGAGCTAAAAAAAACTGGGCACAGCAACAGGAGAGCCCAAAAACCTACATCGTGCAGCATGTCCCCTTGGTGGGACTTCCAAGACAGAGGCTGGGGTGTGTCCATGGTGGGATGGATGGGTGAGAGTGAAGGCCCAGTGCTCTCAGAGGATACCTCCACCCTCTTCACTGCTCCTCCTGTGTCCTCTGAAACAAAAGAAATGAGTGCTGTGTTCAGGGACAACAGCAACGTCGAAGATAGGTAGGTGGCTGCCTCCAGACAGATGCTGACACACACATACAACAGACACTGCCATGCATGTAGGTGATTTTGCATCAACATGTGGGCCCACAATATCAAACCAGAGCATGGTATGTGCATCCATGTGTATAAGAAACGTATGTATATGGGCAACATTATGACGACAATGGGTGTGACTGCATGACAAGTGAAGATATTCTGTTGTTCTCCTGGCAGCTGCATGTGAAACCTTTCAACAACTGTGTTTACAGGTTCCTCAGACCAGGCAAAACATCTCATTAAATATGGAGCTTGTTGAGATCAAAGCACAGCCAGCATACCTGTGGCTGATTCGGGCTGCCCGTGTTATGGCTTATTACAATGGACACGGACAGAGTTAGAAACCTCTTGACAGCAACCTCTTTGTAACATGCACACAGTCAATGGACTACATGTCACAGAGACTCTTCATCACCATGGGCCCTTGTAAGGTACAAGCCTTGACCTTAATTAAGTTGTGGGTTTGCAATAACTAAATTTTTAGGTGCTGCTGCGATGGGTACCAGACAACACTGAAGCACACTGCTGAAGGGATCCAGGGTTGCACAATGACCTAACAATTGTTCTATTTTTGGCACTATCACTTGTGTGGCAAACAAGCCTTGAGTGAGCCTTGATGTGTGAACCTGGTGAGTGCATGTGGTGTATGTGTAGCACAAGGTATATGCTGCTACCCAACCACATGCCTTTTATGGTCATTCGAAATTGCATTCCCCAAGCCATAAACCAAACCTCCAAGGTCCCATCACACCCCAGATGACATCTAAAATCCTGTTACAGTACACAATGAACTCTAACATAGCCCATCGACTGGAGAGAGAGAAAGCCAACGTTGGCACAATGGTACACACTTCTGGAGCACCACTTCTTTCATCTCCGACACTCAAGAACATACCAGACAAAGGCAGGGTGCTCTCCACATGTTCGTAAGGTTTGTTCCCTCCATACAGGATGGCAGAGTCCCAGCAATACTTCCCACTCACATCCCTCACAATCACTCTTGTCTGGTACGTAGATGTCATAACATCCTCCGGAATACCTTCCAGCTGAAATGTGATTAATATTCGATACATACATGTGCGCTTGTGCATGTGTGTACTATGGTGTCAAAAATATAAATGAATTTAGAATTCGGCTACCACAGACTGCTTATACAATGTAGCCATGCCCTCAAGACAACTGTGTTTATTATATATGACACACTTATAGCCTACATGGGAGGTCTTTATGGCAGATAAACACACATGGAGACGCATCACACACACACACACACACACACACACACACACACACACACACACACACACACACACACACACACAAAACACAACAGTGCAGGCATGAATACCGCCATCCCAATCCCATACATCAAAACAGACCTTCAGAATCAATAAGTATGCAATGCTCCATTGTTTGCTGTCCAGAGGGATTACGAGTGCATCAGATTGTTTATGTACATTTGCATAACAATGTAGTATGTGCGTATGTGCGTATATGTGTGTGTGCATGTGTGTGCATGTGTGTATATGTGTGTATATGTGTGTGTATGTGTGTATGTGTGTGTATAAGTGTGTGTATAAGTGTGTGTATATGTGTGTATATGTATATGTGTGTGTGTATATATGTGTGTGTGTATATATGTGTGTGTGTATATATGTGTGTGTGTATATGTGTGTGCATGTATATGTGTGTGTGTATATGTGTGTGTGTGTATGTGTGTGTGTGCATGCGACACACATACTACATTGTTATGCAAATGTACATAAACAATCTGATGCACTCGTAATCCCTCTGGACAGCAAACGATGCATGCCTAATAGATGTACACAACACGAATGGGGAGTGTACTTAATCCCTTTTGGACTACAATGATGCAAACCTAATAGACGTACACAAACAATCGGGAGTGCACTTAATCCATCTTGATAGTAAATGATGGAGACCATGTACACAGACAATCAAACCATAGAACAAGCCAATCATCAAACACAAGCCACATCCAACCCTTCCATTATTACACACACCTGTACACAAACAAATGAGAGATGATATACAATCCCAAAACTGTGACGCAGACACACAGACACCCACTCACACCTGCTCCCACACATAGGTATATACCAGAGCAGCAAGGTGAGAAGGTTACACGCACACGCATGCACAAACCCTAGCCAAGTAACACAGGGTTGCCAGCAAAGGAATGATGGCGGGTGCAAACACAGCACAAAATAAAGACTAAAAGACTAGGCAGTGAAAAGACATCCCACTCACATGTCAGCCGCACACACACACACACACACACACATCCACATATACACACACCTACAGACAGAACACACACAAATACACCATTCAACACACATATCCACACATAGACACACAGTAACACATACACACAGAGTAACACATACACACACACACAGAGTAACACACACACACACACACACACACACACACACACACACACACACACACACACACACACACACACAAAACACAACAGTGCAGGCATGAATACCGCCATCCCAATCCCATACATCAAAACAGACCTTCAGAATACCAATAAGTATGCAATGCTCCCGACTGCCAGCCCAGTACAAATACTGAAAGCCATCTCCATGACAACAATAGCCATATAGTAAACACCACAAAGCAAGCCGAAGTGTTAACCGATAAAATCCCCCCCATACCTTAGTGGGTATTTCAACCAAGGTGATCACAGAGGACTTGTTGAGTGCAAAGAACTGGCACAATGGAGAGAGAGAGAAGTGGACCAGTGTGAGCACATAGGAAACTTGGCAAGGGGTTCCCAAGGGCTCACTTCCCTACCCAATAGCTAGCACACCTAGTGACTTGGGTGGCAAAGAGGTAGGCACTGCAACAACAAGCCAGGGAGGGTCATTGGGCGTGTATGAGCCTGTCTGCTACCATATACAGCAGTGGTGCTTCTGTGCATGGATGTGTACACACATGTGTGCAAATACATTTGTGTATGTGTGTCTGTGTGTGCATGTGTATGCGTATGTTGTGTACGTATACATGCATAAGTTATTGTGCATGTGTATGTGTACAAATGAAGACATATAAGCTCATGAGTGTAAATGTATGTGAATGTGTGTGTGTGTGTGTGCAAAGATTGTGCAAATATGTGTATGTGTGTATGGGTAGGATGTGTGTGTACCTCAGTAGGGGATGTGTGCGTCTAGGTGGTGTGTGCCTCAGTAGGGGATGTGTGTGCCTAGGTAGTGTGTGTGCCTCAGTAGGGGATGTGTGTGTCTACGCATGACATATCCTCACTTGTACGCGAGGAGAATCGAAGACTTCACTGGAGAGTTCTGAGAGGTGATCAAGACTTGGAGAGTCGTGGTACTCCTCCACCACTGAGGTCAGCTGGGCTGCCCCACAACCAAATGGGAAGTGACCAAACAGGTTCAGCAAGTGTGTCAGAACCTGGGTGGCCATGAACCCAATCATGAAGGGCGCAGGGGGTCATACAAATAAGTGATGCGGACACAGTGACAAGCGATGACTCACGGAGCGTGCAGCCATTTGAATTCGCACGTTGACCTCCTGATGCCCATCAACTAGGAGGAAGAAATACAAGATGAAACTAGATATAGATTCTACAAAGGATAAACAAATAGTAACAAGAAGCCTGTGACAGTGAATATATGAATATGGAGAACTCAATGTACTTGGGAGACCTGGGAGAACTCAATGTACTTGGGAGACCTGGGAGAACTCAATGTACTTGGGAGACCTGGGAGAACTCAATGTACTTGGGAGACCTGGGAGAACTCAATGTACTTGGGAGACCTGGGAGAACTGTGGATTGCTTGCATAAAACCTATTTGCCATCTCATTATTACATACCATACCATCAGCCCCTCCCACCCTCAAATATTCTTCTTCAACATTATCTTCCCCCTCTTCTCTCACATAAGTAGTACAGGACCAAGTAGTCTGGACACGACCCCAGGGCAGTGTCCCAATAACTGCACACATGTAACCATGCAACTATCCAAGCAGCCTAAGCAGAATCTGTGCAGGCAAACTATGAATTTCCTGTGCAGAGATTGAGTGGGTGTAGAGGTGGTAGTCCAGTCTACAAGATAACACCACATCCATTTCTGTGGGGGGCTAGAGTTTCAAAGCCCTCATCTGCGTCAGGTGGGTGTACATCCTGTGCCATAAACCTGTTAGGCCTAACTAAAGGTCTTCCCTCAAAGCCAACGACTACTCAGTAACAGGGGAAAATCAGCACGCAATCAAAACATGCCACCAATGAGATTACGCTATGTTTAACACACCTCCTTTGTGAGAACTCTGGGGAGACTTGAGTGAAGCCGTTATGGGATCCAGCGTGCAAGAAATGGAACAACTGGTGGCAAGGCGCTGGGACAGGGATCGGCTCTGCTGCAAGGGAGCCCCAGCAGTTGCTATGTGGAGCACCTTTTGGTGAGGGGAGGAGGGATTATTGAATGTTCAGCTTGATGTGATGATCCACCTCTCCCCTTTTGCAGCACACATCCACCAGCACAACACAATCACATACACATATACCAGCACACATCCACCAGCACAACACAATCACATATACCAGCACACATCCACCAGCACAACACAATCACATACACATATACCAGCACACATCCACCAGCACAACACAATCACATACACATATACCAGCACACATCCACCAGCACAACACAATCACATACACATATACCAGCACACATCAATCCACCAGAACAGTACACAATCATATAACTACACCAGCACACATTTGTGAGTACACAATCACACCAAACATCCACACAATACAAATACATGCACTCCTACATAAAGGGTGCATAAATTTTAGCATCGATGATATGGAATAAAATGCAGTTCAAAGGTACTGATAGCCAATGTTGCCCCTCAGGCCTTGTATTGCCTAGCGGTTCTTTAAGAACAAACTAATAGCTATGAAAGAATATTTGCACACACTGCAAACACTAGACAGTTCACTTCTACAAGGCCTTGTGCAGGCAGCTTTCTTCTACAAAAAGATTGGGTTTCATTCGCCAGATGTGCTGAGCTGTGATACCCACTTGAGCAAGGAGGACAAAGTCTGCAGTCCTAGGGCAAGACATGGCAAAGCTCTCAACTACTTTGCAAAATGAAAATAAATATTTACATAGAAATGATTAGAATCAAATATCAAGTTGTGTGCAACAAGATGGGGCTGGATGAAATCAAATGCAAATATGATAGATGACAGTTCATCTTGAACAAACTCTACTATACACATGTGCCTCTTTCTAAGCATTTTGTGGATTCATATATATTATCTTTTATTATTACTGTACTTGAGAGCAATATTTTTTGTTTTCTTCTTTTAAAATCATAACTTATTCCAGACCTACAGTTAATTGTAATAATCACAGCAATCAGTATATGTGTGCCTTGAACAAGCGGCCATTCTTACTTCCTTGCACCTATGAACAGACAGCAGGCATAAGCAGCCTTCAAAACCCACTTCCATAACCTGCCTCCATAACCCGCCTCCATAACTCGCTTCTTGAAAACCCATAACAACCTCCTTCCCTGACTACAGCTGGCTGGATGAACACCCACCCACCTGGTGAGAAAAACGACCTGCAAAGAACACCTGCCAACACGGCATCCCAAGTAGAGCATGTTTACACTCGGCATTGTTTACCCAGTGTTTACCCACCTCCTAATATCACAAGATGAAGGATGAAAACACCCCAGGAACCAGGTGGAATCATCACAAGACACCTGAATTTAGTGGGACAATGAGCACACCACAATGAAGTGGAGGACAATGGACCCAGCCTGATGGTGAGATGATGCAACAGGTCACACTGCGGTTACCACCAGGAGACCTCATGAGGTCTCAGTGGTGATCTTTCCTCCAAGGTGTGAATTGTAACATTGTTGTTTTGTAGTCTCTGAGTAGTGTACAAGTGATGTGTGAGGCGAAGGTGATGTGTGAGGCGAAGGTGATGTGAGGGAAGGTAATGTGGGGGGGGTGTGTGAGAGGTGATGTGAGAGGTGATGTGAGAGGTGTGTGAGAGGTGATGTGTGAGGTGATGGAGAGGTGATGGAGAGGTGATGTGAGAGGTGATGTGAGAGAGGTGATGTGAGAGGTGATGTGAGAGGCGATGTGAGAGGCGATGTGAGAGGTGATGTGAGAGTGTGGTGATGTGAGAGGTGATGTGAGAGGTGATGTGAGAGGTTGAGAGGTGATGTGAGAGTGATGTGAGAGGTGATGTGAGAGGTGATGTGAGAGGTGATGAGAGGTGATGTGAGAGGTGATGTGAGAGGTGATGTGATGATGTGAGAGGTGATGTGAGAGGTGATGTGAGAGGTGATGTGAGATCACGTCCTGGTATTGTATGAGGCTTAATATATATAGCATGGAGCTAAGTAGGTATGGAGTAGATCGTGCTACGGGGGCCAAATCATCGCACAAGATCAAGTACTGGGGAACACTAGCAGTGTACGATGTGGTAGAGGCAAGCAGAGGAGGGTGGTCAGATGAACAGGAGTGCTAAACGCACACATGTAGAGTTATTTAACCTTAGGCAATGGAGATGGCAACAGACCTGCTGTTTCTCAGCAGCAACTGTTTTGCAATAGAAATGATCCACCTCACGGAATTCAAACTAGTATGGCTGCCATTGAACATGTGATTTCTTCACTAACCATCACCCCACATATGGCTTGTTTCCTAGACAACACATCTAGACTCGCAGATGCGAGCACAGGCAAGCCCAAACCATACTAAAGGGCTTTGAAGGACCCTCACAGAGTGACCAACTGGTACAAGGTAAGCAAGTGTCCCTCCACACCAACTAACATACAATAGTTCAAAAGTGTTATGCTAGCGACCATAACACTGACACCTAAGACCAATGGCAATAACTTGAAGACCACCATCAAGTTCTTCTAGCTGCAATGGCCACCTGATGCCTCTAGAATTCCAATGACCACCCATATGGATGGAGCCTGCTTGTCTACCAGCGTAATAAGGTCAAACAGGTGTGTCATTTCTGTCAAACGCATCATATTCTTTGAATTACATGGAAACCTCAGTAGCTAGGGCCTCAAAGAAGACTGCTCAGAGGTGACTTCCAAACAGTTTAATTACTTGCTTGATACTTGCCAATCTATGCTAGATAGCCATGCATGAGTTATCCAATCACATGCCATTACCACTCTACAGTTTAGCCTGTCTGAAGCGATCATCCCAAAGGGTCAGAATGTGTTGGGTCATATTATGGAGGTAGCTGCAATACAGATGGTGGCGTATACAGAGAATACTAGCACAAATTGGGACCATCCTAAACCGACCACAATGGGGAGGTGTCTGCCATATCCAAGGTGACCGGTAAGACAGGTTAAACTGACCACCATAATACACCAGTTAGCCCATCATCTCCCTCACCCTCTAACTCAAGACCTTTCCCCTTTCATCACTTGCCTCCCCTCCCCCTGAATAAAAATCCCTCCCTCCCTTACCCCTAAACATGACCTTGCTGTGTCTCCTATCCCACTGTTGATGCTCAACGGTCTACTCATAATAGCGACCAGCTCAAATGAACCTGCCCAGTCATATCAGAACAACCAGTCTTGATGCTACTATAACACAGCACGCATTTACACCACCATCTGCACCTTCATACATATATATATATATATGGCCTAACAATTCTGATGGGCACATTATCCTACAGCCATCTACCCCTTCATAGAATTTTTGAATCCCAGCAAACAATTCCCCAGTGTATGTCATCCCACACTGTATACTACAGCTTTCTTCACATACTGTATACCAGACTACAGCCTTCTTCACATACTGTATACCAGACTACAGCTTTCTTCACATACTGTATACCAGACTACAGCCTTCTTCACATACTGTATACCAGACTACAGCCTTCTTCACACACTGTATACCAGACTATAGCTTTCTTCACATACTGTATACCAGACTACAGCCTTCTTCACATACTGTATACCAGACTACAGCCTTCTTCACACACTGTATACCAGACTACAGCCTTCTTCACATACTGTATACCAGACTACAGCCTTCTTCACATACTGTATACCAGACTACAGCCTTCTTCACATACTGTATACCAGACTACAGCTTTCTTCACATACTGTATACCAGACTACAGCCTTCTTCACATACTGTATACCAGACTACAGCCTTCTTCACATACTGTATACCAGACTACAGCCTTCTTCACATACTGTATACCAGACTACAGCCTTCTTCACACACTGTACACCAGACTACAGCCTTCTTCACATACTGTATACCAGACTACAGCCTTCTTCACATACTGTATACCAGACTACAGCCTTCTTCACATACTGTATACCAGACTACAGCCTTCTTCACATACTGTATACCAGACTACAGCCTTCTTCTCACACTGTATACCAGACTACAGCCTTCTTCTCACACTGTATATAGACTACAGCCTTCTTCACACACTGTATACCAGATTACAGCCTTCTTCTCACACTGTATATAGACTACAGCCTTCTTCACACCTGCACACCCACACGTATCTCTGCCAAGCAACTGTGGCTCAAGGTACACCAGCTCTCTAGACCTACCTCGAAGACAGTGGTGACGACAGAGGGATGAAGCCAGCCAGCCTCCTCCTTCAGCGAGGGCAGCAACATGAACCAGTCCCTCAGACACAGGAGGATAGGCGTGACGGTCTGGTGTTGCTCCTTGTTGCCCATGCACACGGCCGCCGCAGCACACAGCGCCTCTACGACCCTGCTCACCTGAAGAGGACAGAGCCGTTTCATGGCCTCTCTGAGCAAGCTGAGCATGTCCACTGCTGACAGTGCAACTCCGTGATCTGCAAACTGTAGAGTGTAGAGTGGAGAGACAGGAAGGCTGGAGATCAAGGTGTGGGAAGTGCAGACATAGGGTACAGGTGTGGGGAAGAGGAGGCACAAGAGAGTGTGGACAGCAACTTCAGTTCTTGCCAAAGGCTGTGTGCTTCCATAACCTGCCTCTGTCATCCCTTGAGAGTAGCCGTACACAGTGTGCCAAGAGTAACCATCCCCAGGGCCATGAGTAGATATCCTGTGATCCATCACATCTACAATCTTGCAGTTATCCTCCCTTCGTGATCTTTATCCCTCTCCTCCTCACCTTCCCATCTCCACTCACCACACCCTCTCCTTCCCATCTCCACTCACCACACCCTCTCCTTCCCATCTCCACTCACCACACCCTCCTTCCCATCTCCACTCACCACACCCTCTTCTTCCCTTGCTTCCCCGCTACCTAATCCTCCCTCATAACTGACCACAATAAAAACTAACTTCAATATCCATTACACAAGTAGCCATTGTTATGCAAACCCACCATTGTACCTGCAATGATGCAAACAAAATATCCATCGCCTCATCACAACGAGAGAATAATTGGCCACTGTGCAGTTCTTTGAACATCAGAATGCCCAGTAAATGGATAGCAAAGCACCTGCAGTAGTTCATAGCGATAACATAATTCATTCCAGCTACCAGGATACCATCTCCTACCCCATTTCAAATGTTCCCCCCCCCAAACCTGGATCCATTCATGCTACTATCCTTCATCACTACTGCCTAAGATTCCCTCAGCTACCAGCTATAAGCATACCGTAGTGATCTTGTTGGTTCTTGTCTGGCAGCCATCAGCACAGTATTCACAATCTGTTCCTACACACCCAGGAGGAGACACACAGCAAGAAAATGCTGCTCAGTACGACTGTGTTGGCATGACAACATAGCTCAATACACCCATGTGGACTGTGTTGGTGTGACAACGTTGCTGATTGTGTTGGCATGACAACATTACCCAACTGTGTTGGCATGACAACGTAGCTCAATACACCCATGTGGATTTGTCGGCGTGCCAACGTTGCTTGATTGTATTGGCATGACAACATAGCTCTATATACCAGCAGGGACTGTGTCACACATTGTTCGGTACACCACCATATACACAGAAACATTACTCAGTAAGTCGTACCGTGCATTGCCATGACAACAGTACAAAGAGCGGTACTTAAGAAGTACATTAAGAAAACCCAATGTGCTTCAAAGAATAGCAGATAATGTCTGTGGTGTTGTTTGCATTGTGCAATTTCAAGTATCTTCTCACATATGTTGCGTACACCTGCAAAGCCATATAACGATACGAGGATATGGGGAGTGTCCTTACAGAATACACGACAACCCTTATAATCGACATCTAACCGAGAAGAAAAGCACAAAATTATTATTATTTTTGCATACGTTGTCCCATTTCGTCCCCTTGGTGACCAATCTCACTGCAAATGTGGCACTAACACAACTGTGTGTCAGATTCAGCTCATTTTGCTATGCAACTAATCATCGCAGGTGGAATTTCTGAACTCTAAATAGTGCACTACGAGAAGCCCTTCACATGCACTGCCCAACCTGTACTAAGTACACTAAAAATATATAACCACCTATCCATACTTTACTGCATACCATGTATATGTCATACCATACTCTACATCTACCATACATATGTCATACCTTACCTCTACATCTACCATACATATGCAATACCAGGGTGGGTGCTGGATTCTTGGAAAGGGAGGGGGCAATGGAAATACTTAGTCTGAAGTAGTATAATTGATTAAGAGCAAATTGTTATTACAATCAAGCTCAATCCTCCCTACCCCACACCCTCCCTCCCACCACAGACCCTCTCCACCAACCCACCACACCACTAAATCATCAGCTCATCAGGAAGGTGGCAAACCTTAATACATGATGTCTCTACGACTCCACTCTGCAGTGTACAGACAGTGGGGTAGAGCTCTGGCAGGTAGAGGGTAGACCCAAGCAGGCTCAGCGCCTCCATACGGGGCACCTGGGAGCCAAGATGAAGTGTGTACAGTAAGATCCAATCGGTAAGAGGATGGAGATGGGTGGATCAAAGAGAGGGAGAGGAAGCAACACAAAAGAAAGTCAACTGACAGGTGAGGGAAGGTTTACAGACAGAATACATACACTAGAGACAGACTAAGTGCGGAAGAGAGGAAGATGAAGCTGTAGACACATTGAGGTGACCAAATGGGAGCAGACAATGCAGGATGAGAGGATCTTGGGGGATAGGTGGACAATGCAGGATGAGAGGATCTTGGGGGATAGGTGGACAATGCAGGATGAGAGGATCTTGGGGGATAGGTGGACAATGCAGGATGAGAGGATCTTGGGGGATAGGTGGACAATGCAGGATGAGAGGATCTTGGGGGATAGGTGGACAATGCAGGACGAGAAGATCTTGGGGAATAAGGTGAGGTAATTTACCGATCCAGTTGATTTTGAGTTCAAGATGGCAGCACATGCGGAGACACAGTCTGAAAGAAGAACAGTAGAACCAACACAACCATGGGAGAAAAGTTTGCAACCTGACTTCACAGCAACATTGCGCACAGCCTAGCAAGGATAGAGGTTTGCAAAATGAAATGATACTGATGCCAGCACCAGAGCACAGCAGATACGTCAAAAGGTGTGGTGCACAGTAGTGTACACACGTCTGCAACTGGTGTACCCGGATGCGAGACCATAGTAGAAAAAAATAGTGTTGTAAAGCCTAACACATAACGTGTTAAACATGAAATAAAACCCACAAAAAACATGACCACACACACACACACACACACACACACACACACACACACACTAGTACACAGACACACACTAGCACACACATACACACTAGTACACACACACACACTAGTACACAGACACACACTAGCACACACATACACACTAGTACACACACACACAGACACACACTAGCACACACACACTAGTACACACACAGACACACACTAGTACACACATACACACTAGTACACACACAGACACACTAGTACACACACAGACACACTAGTACATACAGACACACACTAGTACACACAGACACACTAGTACACACAGACACACACTAGTACACACACTTGATGCATGTGTGCATTCTCACCACAGAGCCTCCACACAGACCATCGTGCATAAGGCGATAGAAATGAGCCAGATAGGACAAAGAACAAGGAGTGTGTGAGTGCTTGATGACGAGGCTACAGAGCAGTTCATAAGCCACACGCCTGCCATCAGTGTAAGTATCAGGAAGGGAACAGGCCTGAGGGAGGGAGGGAGGGAGTGAGGGAGGGGGGGAGGGAGGGAGGGAGGGAGGGAGGGAGGGAGGGAGGGAGGGAGGGAGGGAGGGAGGGAGGGAGGGAGGGAGGGAGGGAGGGAGGGAGGGAGGGAGGGAGGGAGGGAGGGAGGGAGGGAGGGAGGGAGGGAGGGAGGGAGGGAGGGAGGGAGGGAGGGAGGGAGGGAGGGAGGGAGGGAGAACATGATAATTACACCCATGGGGTAGGGAATGCTGCTACCTTCACCACCCAAGGGAATATCAGCAACAATGGAGGGGTGTATGTCGGTAGTTCACCAGGCGGCTGACTGTCCTGTGAGACACCCAGGTTAGCTTCAATCTGTGATGAGATGACTTCGAATCACACAAGCACACTATTTACACACACAAACAAATATAAAAACATGCATACAAAACACACACACAAACACCACGCAACGCACACGGTACACATGAAAACACACATGAAAATACACATATACATACATCCCAGACAACACAACAACAAACTCACACATATAAACACAAACACAACACATACGTACATACAAAGAACATCTCCTTCCCCTTCCCACACCTACATCAAAAAGTGACTTCCAAATGCTCTGTAGGCAGGACATGGCCTCCACGTGCAGTAAGGGATCAGCTATCTTGTTAATGTCCCCAAGGATCTTGAGCATCCTCTGCCACACAACAGCAGCGAGCACTTGAGACCACGATGGGTTCTGTGTGAATCGTGAGCTCTCTCGCATCCATGGCAACACTCCATCCCCTGAAGACCACGGTTCCTGTCTCATGGCTGTCCCTCCTGAAAACAAAAATGGCAGACTCACACATCCATGGCAGAAGTGATTGAAGTATTCCCAATAGCTAAACTGTATGTACCTCTGATCAATACTAACACCAGCGCTACATCAACAACATCTTGCAGAGAAGCATGTTATTTTAGAGAGTAATGACAAAAAGTGGCTATCGCCAAATAAAATTGGTCATCAACTTAAAACTCCTGACTCCACCCCAACACCATCAAACTACAGTACCTTCACAACTAACAATGGTTGACAGTGAGGTCTGACTAGGAGGATATGATTGACAAAACAAATGAGGGAGGAAAAACTGCCTTCGTGAAACTAAAGTCAATGGAGCCAAAAATACACATGAACATGCTTCACTGCCCGATAGAAAAGGGTATGACCCATAAAGAGACCGAACACAGTTTCAAATGTACAGCACCATCCCACAAAGCTCAATAGATACATAACGACATTTCATCTCCGAGGTCTCACCCGCGTTGGCCTGTGCCTCGTCTTCCTCCCGCAAAAACATGCAGAACGAGTCCACACCTGGCTGCATCTCCCTGACGCAGTTCACCGCCTCCATGGACCTATGCGCCACATCGGTGCTCACCACCCTGCGAATGCCAGGTACGTGCTGGTGCTGGTGTTGCTTGGTGCTAGAGCCCACCTCTAGAAGGGGCCTCGTGCTCTTCCCCTGGTGTAGCAGGCCTATGCTGGAGCCTAGCAGGTTGCCCTCACTGCAGGCCTTTGAGAGAAATGTCCCGCCCCGTTCCGTGGCAGCTGAAGAGGGGGCCATGATGTCAACAAGCGAGGAGGAAGAGGTAGAGGAAGCTGAGCGTTCCCTGGCCACTGCCTTACCAGAGGGAGAGGGAGTACGGACCTTCAACTGGGCGTGGTCATCAGACGTGGGGTGGTCAGTTGTCGGGGAAACTGGCTCCCCTCTCTGATGATTGGTCAGGGATGAGGAGGGGTCTGTCTGGGGGTGACTGGTTAGTGGTGGAGTGGAGTCTCTCAACGGGAGCTTTGCAACGACTAGTACTGCACTACTTGAATTACTTTTTGTCTCCCAATCTGAATCCTGTTCCAGACCGCTTGGTTCTCGAACATGAGCTCCCAAAGAAGCCACTGGATCCGCCTCCTGACAGCCAACATTCTTCACAACAAGTGCTCCAGTGTTATTGTATGTATCCCCATCATCCAAAAAGCTGGGACGGGGGTCAGGAGAGAGACACAGCACATGTGGATTCATAATGACGTTATACTCCAGCCCTGCCGGGGTGTCAAACATGGCAGTGGAGTGAGCAGTGGCAGAGACAGGAGGCTCGGAAGGCTGGGGCTGAGGCAGACTGTCGGAATCTGCTTCAGCCGGGGCAGAAAGAGTCTTGGCAGGACCACTCACTATCGGGGAGGGCATGCCTCGAGAGGGTCTTATGCTGGTGGGTCTCGGTCGTGTGGGGGTGGAGGTAGCAAGTCCCTCAGCACGGGCTAGCTTAACCTGTGCCGGTGAGCGGAAGAAATTGACTTTGGTGAAGGTGGTGTTGCGAGCGGCTGTTTCGCTTGGGATAACAGTGCTGGAGCGTGGTCTGTGCTTGTCCTCCTTGGCCTTGTTCAAAGGCAGGTTGTGAAGATTCAGGTTGTAGACACTGAAGGCAAGGATATGAGTCATGGTATCCATGACAGCCTGCAAAGGAGACACTTTCGTTTTTAAAACACAAACGCACAGAACTGCAAACACGCACACCTTCCATTGCAAAATCGCTTCTCTTCTGCCCGTAAGTGAGGACATAACATAAAGGAGACTGTCCCACAGCTCTGATGATACCTGAACCACGAGAGATGCTCGCACAAAACAGAGCAGCAGTGTCTTGAGCAACTCAGAAGCCAGGTCATCTCCCAGGCTCCTTTCATGGCTCTGCTCATCACCTAACCCCTTGCCCCTCTTGGCATGTGGCACATTCAGAAGCTCTTGAGCAAGGTGAAGGAGAACAGCAAGGATATAGGACCTGGGGGTGAGGAGGGTGTTAGGGAAAGAGAAGAGGAAAGCTCGCTAGGTCATGTCTCTGGAAGAGGATACATGGTCTTACCAGGTGTCCTTGTCAGGGAGCCATGCAGTTACAATATCCTGATAGAGCCTGATAATTCTCTTGCATAGATCCACCTAAATGTGTGACATATAAGGTCATCGTCATAGCTACAGGCGGTTCCCACAAATGTGGTCATTACAACCAATACCCAAATTAACAGGTGGGGTGTAATGATTTATTTCATCACTTCCATTAAACACACTGATCTCAGAGCTCTAAACTACTTCAAACATTCTTTATGAATGCAACCCTCTGATCTTGACACAGGATGGTTCGGGGGGGGGGGGGGGGGGGGGGGGGGGGGGGGGGGGGAAGGGATCTATCTCATCCACCAGGATGGAGGGGAGGGAGGGATCTATCTCATCCACCAGGATGGTCATTAGAGCAAATGGAGAAGAACAACATTCAATAGCCTCTCATTCACTCCCTTCCTCCTGTACATTCACAGAGACCCTTCCTCCTGTACATATTCCACAATGCTCTCATAGCCCACAACATTCAAATGCAGACCTAGATGTACACTCCACAAATTATCACTCCGATGTTTCCTGTCCTCTCATTGGACACTAAGTACATCAGCTCCACCCAATCCACCCTTAGATAGGTTACTATGCGGTGATATGCATCCTGGGCAGTATACCTACAGCACATGTTAGACTGACCTGTACTGAATGTGCCTTCCTGTCTTTGGCTCGAGTAAAGAACATCTTGCTGGTGTGGTCAACACACATGTGAAGGGAAGGCTGCAGCCCAGCTCTGACATCACAGTCGTATGGCACACCCCATGATGACAAGGCCTCCCAAGGCTGCACATCAATGGTATCCATGGCGACTAGAATACACATGCACACAGATAATAAATGCATACACACATATGCACATACACACATATACACATACACACAAATGCACATACACACATATACACATACACACATATGCACATACACACATATGCACATACACATATATGCACATACACATATACAAAGCACCAAGAAATAAAGAGAAGTATATTATCAAACTGACCTTCCAATTGCATTGCATTCCCCTTGCCTCTGGACTCTTCTCCCATAGCTGCTGGAGGCATCATGAAGACTGGTCTTTCAGGAGTCTAGGAAAGTTGTTTACAAGAAGACATTTGTAACAATTACTATTACTATTAGGCTTTCTGATGTTGTAAATATATAAATTGTACAATCATAATGGAAGTAGATTAAGTGCATGTCAAAGGACATATGTAATTAATGGAAGATGATGCTATAGGGCCATCTTATTCATATTAATGGAGATGATGCTATAGGGCCATCTTATTCATGTTAATGAAAGACGATGCTATAGGGCCATGTTAATGGAGATGATGCTATAGGGCCATCTTATTCATGTTAATGGAAGACGATGCTATAGGGCCATGTTAATGGAGATGATGCTATAGGGCCATCTTATTCATGTTAATGAAAGACGATGCTATAGGACCATCTTATTCATGTTAAGATGATGCTATAGGGCCAACTTATTTATGTTTGAGACAAGTTGGGACATGATGGCATAGGTATATACATATTGATGTGGGTCTCCACTAAACCCTTCATAATATGTGCTAATGTGTTGTCATTTGTAATATCTGATTATTGTATCTGTCATTTGTGAAGTGTCAAATAGCATTAATTAAGCAATACACAAAAACTTCTGAGTAGAAACATTTTCAGGGTACTGTACCCTTTTTTAGGCTTCTGTTTCCATTTTGTTTTTTTGTTGTGTTTTTCAAATAATAGGCTAAACCACCTCCAGCTGTCAACCACAGCTGTAATCCAGCAGCTGTGGTTGACAGCTGGAGGTATTACTGGCATCCAATCAACACAAAAACATATTCAAACACAAAAACAGTGGAATATAAAAACATATTAGCTCAGTACTGAACTACATAATACACTATATAGTCTGAGTAAATAGGATACCACACATCCTGCTATATGATCATGATGCATTAGTAAGTATTTGGACCACAATAACAAAGCATAAGCTTCTCCACCATCCCCATAGGCTTCTCCACCATCCCTATAGGCTTCTCCACCATCCCCATAGGCTTCTCCACCATCCCCATAGGCTTCTCCATCATCCCCATAGGCTTCTCCACCATCCCCATAGGCTTCTCCACCATCCCCATAGGCTTCTCCAGCATCCCCATAAGCTTCTCCACCATCCCCATAGGCTTCTCCACCATCCCCATAGGCTTCTCCACCATCCCCATAGGCTTCTCCACCATCCCCATAGGCTTCTCCATCATCCCCATAGGCTTCTCCACCATCCCCATAAGCTTCTCCATCATCCCCATAGGCTTCTCCACCATCCCCATAGGCTTCTCCACCATCCCCATAGGCTTCTCCACCATCCCCATAGGCTTCTCCACCATCCCCATAGGCTTCTCCACCATCCCCATAGGCTTCTCCACCATCCCCATAGGCTTCTCCACCATCCCCATAGGCTTCTCCACCATCCCCATAAGCTTCTCCACCATCCCCATAAGCTTCTCCACCATCCCTATAAGCTTCTCCACCATCCCCATAGGCTTTGTTATCACATCATGCAAAATGGTGGATGCAATTATGTACGTTTATTATTCTGTTGGTGTTACTATCTGCTATGGATGTGACAGGACCTCATGATCCTGAAACAATTTCATATTTACGATAGCAACCCAAAAATCAGTATGTGCCAATTGCGAGTAGCATGTCCAGAGTAGTTCAAGCTTATTATGACATAAATGATGTAACCCAATTTAAAATGTTAATGGATAATCAATATGTGATATATATGTCAATGGATAATTAACTAAAACCAAAATGTGAATGAAACATACACACACAGACATACACACACATAAACACACAAACAGATATACACACATAAACACAACAAAACATACACAAATACATATACAAACACACACACAAACACACACACATACGGTCATCCATTTGTTGTACACAGAGATCAGATTCTTCAAGACATGATCATTGGAGAATGACTCATCCACAAATCCTTGCTTCAGAATCTCTAGCAACAAGTTGACGTTGTCCCGTGATGACATCAACATCCTCTTCATCAACTCCACCCCATTGATGTTGGTCTGAGGACCCTTCCCTGAGGTACTAGCTTTTGAAGGGGAGGTGCCTGCCATCAGCCATTGAAGAACAAACTCCAGAATGAGCTGCTTCACACGCTGGTAGATGGGATTTGATAGGTCACTAGTATCCTCAATCAAAGCGGCCAATTGGTAAACAACAGGGTACTGGGCGTTCGAGTTATCTTGTGTTTTCAATGGTTCACCTCCAGCTAATGGTGAGTGAGTGGATGCTAATTGTTCCCCAGCCTTTTGGCTGGCATCAGAAGACTTCAGAGCATCCCAATGTTCTTCACTAGATGGTTGCCTTACATCAGAAGATGGCTCATCAGGAGCAAGCTGTTTCTTCAGAACAGATGGCAACATTGCCGATCCTTCACTTGCATTATGATCATGGGGTGTGGCCTCTCTTTGAGCACAGGCTATAATGTGTATGTTTGACATGTGTGTGTGTGTGTGCGTGTGTGTGTGTGTGTGTGTGTGTGTGTGTGTGCGTGTGTGTGTGTGTTGTGGAGCACATTCATTGTGTGTGTTGTGTGTGTGTACATGTATGTTGTACAAGGAGTTCAATGTGCGACACATTACAATACAAATATTGTTCCATATATGGACATGTGGGTACGCCAAATCATATTGTGCCAACAGATGTCCACACACTGAGTCAAGAGGGATGGAAGCTTTGAAATGGGAAGGAAAGCAGGAGGAGTTGAAAGACAGAAAAACAGGGAAAAGGGAGAGGAGATAAGAATCACCCTCACCAAGCACAGGAGCAGGTGATAATGAATATAGGCCCGCACCCATGTGGAAGCCCTTGTAGATGGCAGAGAGGTACAAGAGCTTGTACACCATGAAGAGGAATGAGAATCCTCTCATATGGTCACTACATGCATCCCACTTCAAACGACCGACCTGCAGGATGAGAAGAAACAATTAATACAACCATCAGCATAAATGTGGTCATTTGTACTGGAAGTACATACAACACACCTGAGTTGTCAAGCACTCCAGTAGGTATCTCATTAGATCCACAGTAACCGAACCATCTTTGCCATCATTGTGGGGTATGAGGGACAAAGGTCTAAGCCCAATGACACCAATGACATCTGCATGTGTAGAGCAAGGGTGAACTGTCATAGAACACCAGGCTACATGCAGCTGGAGAATTGGTATGGCACACTAAGCCACAGGGAGATGGGAGAGTGGAGAAAACAAATTAGCAAGGAAGGCAAGGGGGGGGGGGGGGGGGGGGGGGGGAAATGGAGGAAAGAAATGACAAGAAAGGTGAGGATGAAGGGGTGTGAGAAGAACACAAGGGGTTAAGAGAAGGAAATGCAGGCTGACCTGGGGGATCAGCCAGGCTAGGCATGGACATAGAGAGATATGGCCCATATTGCTGACCAAGCTTTAATTCAAACATGGTTTGGGAGCTCGAAAGTTGACCCTGCTTGGCACCTCCATCATGCTTGCTGCTATCATCAGGGCGGACATGTTGGGTCTTCACTGGAGGAAAGCCAGGGACAGCCGATGCAAACAGCTCCAGGCAGGCACTGCTACCATTGCCCTGGAGACACTGTAGCCAGATAACCAGAAGCCGGATACCACAGCAACGGATCTAAAACAGTGGAGAGACAAAAGGGAATGAGAATGGAGGGTGAGAATGATGAAATGAGTGTTTATTAGTGGATGGTCAAGGGAAGGGAAGGCAAGGAACGAAGTGGGGATGGAAAGAGGTTCGGTGGAGCATTGGCCAAAGAAAGAAATCCAACATGCTGCACTTTTTATACCGGCAAATGATTCTGTGGATGAAGCAGCTTCCTGATGATCAAACCTGGAGTACGATGAACAGAAGATTTGTTGGTCAACAAAAATGGAGGAATAAAACAGATAAATAAACACGTACACACATAGGATACACTTGTGAATACCCCCACAAACCACATGGGACATACAAATGGAATTTGACTGCCACTGCTTTCTAACAAGCTCTGGTAGGGTTATCATAGTTTCCTGTCACATAGAAAGAGAATCAAACATTATAAAATATTAAGGAATTTTTGCAACTGTATCACTTGAGGTGAAAACGCGCATGTCACGCCGTCCATCCACACATTGCTCTCTAAACATACCTCTAGGGTTGGTAGAACAAGGTCAGTAAGGTCTCGTGCAGCATCGGACGTCTTCTTCCCTACAACCCAACAGTACAGTACAGGTGTGTGAATAGCATACATCAACATTCAACAGTATAGCTTTATACTGAAGTAAAACTCGAATAGTCTAATTTAGTACAAACAGGCTACCTTTCTGGTTCTGAATGGCATCTTCACAAGTAGTGAAAGAAGTGTAGACCACATAGAAGATAACTGAAGCATATGTGTTGAAGAACTCCTTCACTTCTTCTGGTTTCGTCCTTTCTGTATAATTATGATAAACAATACTTGTTCATATAGCGTCATACACGGGGCGCACGTACCTAGTGCATTTTTAAGCGCCTTCAACCTTCTAAGAGATTCTTTACTCGGGTCCAAGAACTTCTTGATTAGAGTTTGGTGCTCATTTCTTCCCCTGCGTCGTATCAATTCCATTCTCGATTCTCTACTCATATTACCATCATGGTAGCGAAGGACGGCACAGTTGAGAAGCTACATTCGATAAAACAAACTCACTAAAACGTTACGACGATTCACTAATACTTCGTACGTGTCGCGCACCTGTCACGCTTTCCTTCGTAACAAGGCCTCCTTCGCGACACCTAGCTTAGGTGGGACTAAATAGAACGTGTGTATATTAACCCCCCCAATTAATATAGTGCCCAGGCCGTTCTGTTTATGATTGCTCACTTTCGTAGGGCAACAATATGGCATGCAACAGATTACCAAATGTGTCTGCTTTATACGCCAGGAGCTAAGGGCCGCTGCTGATCTGCTGGTCTACATTAGCAGAGATTATATATATATTATAAACTAAGCATAATTATATAATCTCTGATATGCAGCTGCCTTTGAAAATGATGTCAGACCTATATTTAGCATCCCGAAAGCGCAGATACCAGAAGGATGGCTCGTGCTTCGTGCCTGGAAGTCCAATTGCTTTGCGAATATGACACGATTTCAGGACAGAGAACAGAAGTGACGTTGATGGCCAAAGTGAAGGCCCAATGTTTGGAGAGTGAGGAACGGAGGGCCCCCATTACCATATGTGCCGCCATCGACAGAAGGTTTGGTGCCATCCTGGCACGGACAGGAGGCAATCGATGTGTATGTATATCTTCTACACAGCGGAAGCATGAAGGATCACCTGGCTTTGCTAAAGGACACGCTCAAGTTCGTCATAAAACAGCTAAGGCCAGACGATAAACTATTCCTGGCCACCTTCGACCACGAGGTACGCTTACCTCTCAAACCATTCCTAGCCGTCATTGCTATATGGAACATCGACAGGTTAACATTGAGCTGCCCTTGACCTGCATGGACGCAATTGGAAAGCAGAAAGCCGAGAAGGCCATCGAAGGAATCAAAGAGCGCGGTCACACCAACCTGAGTGGAGGCCTACTTGCCGCGCTCAACGCGCTGTACCAGGTTTCCGCCAGTCATGCTTCAGCGGTCGAGTCCGTCCTCCTGTTCACGGACGGCAAACCCAACTCTGGCATTGTGCAACAAGACCGCTTGGTAAAGGCTACAAGGTAGGTCCCCAACGTGAGGGGGTGTGGCTCGAAAACTGACCCACGCAATCACACAAACGCGCGCGCGCGCACACACACACACACACACACACACACACACACACACACACACCACAGCTCCATACTCTCGCAGATAAAGCGCCAAGCCTGTGTGTACACATTTGGCTATGGTGCAGAACATGACTCAGAACTTCTGAATGCTATAGCCTCTGCTGGCAACGGTATATTCTATTACATAGATAACCCTGACAACATTCCAGAAAGCTTCTGCGACTGTCTGGGAGGACTGCTTAGTGTAACAGCGCAGGTGAGGGAAGGTGGGGATGGTGAGGGGTGGGGCTGCACAGGACTAGGAGGGAAGGTGCAAGTGATGGAAGGTGAGGGTGGGGGATGAGAGGTTGGGGCTGTACATGGAAGGGCAGCACTAGAGGTGGCTTTCAGAGAAACCAGTAGGAATCACTCTGAACTGTGTAGGTGTTATTCATTAAACCATGCACTTAATCTATTTGTATTCTTCACCAAAACTAGCTTTGGTAGCTACAAAATTTTCAGTAGCACTTGGTGACCAATTGATTGCGTATTCCATGATCAAGATATGTGCTATCCTCCCAACATATACTTACCTGGGCAAGTTAAAGTTAAGTGTTCCCTACAAGTGGGTAGGCACTTCAGGAAGATTGCATGTGTACATACATAATGAATTCAATTATCATAACTCCTCTCCAACAAAATGGGTTTGATAATTAATGTTTTTTCAATGCACAATCCTGCAATTGTCCTTTTTCAAATACGTTTCCATTCCTGGTATCCTTTGTATGATGCTGGGCCACACCTCCTTTCAAAATCCTACAGAATGTTCAGGTCAGATTGAAGTCTTTTGACAAAGTCACATTCCAATCACCACCACTTACAACCTTCAAAACCAGTACTATTGAACCAGAACGACTGTTTGAAGTCGTGATTCCTGACATTTGCAGGTAAGAGGCCAACCATTGTGTGACCACTGGTAATTTAACCCTTCTGCATTTAACCCTGTTACCTTCCAGTGAGGAAGAGAAATGCCTAGTGATCAAGGCATTAGCCCCACACGATCCAGCCGTGACGGAAGCCGTCGATGTCATCCTCGCCACCTGCGAAGTGTCATACTTTGACGTACTCAACTGCAAGCAAACACAGCAGCAGGTCACGTGTCGTCTCGTGCGGGACAGCGCCTGTGCCACACCCGTCAACTCCCCCTCCTTCCAAGAGATCGAAGTGCACAAAGTACGCTGTGATGTGGCTGACTCGTTGGGACAGGCCAATTGCCTGGCCCAGGTCGGGGACATCCCTGGAGCCCAGCAAGTACTCAAGAGAGCCAAGGCCAGAATCCAGAGGGTGGCTTTTGCAAGCCCCTTGGTGACTGGCCTGTTGGAGACAGTGGACCAGTCAATGGATGGCCTGAAGACTGCAAGCACGTACAAGGAACATGGGAAGGCTGTCCTCACCACACAAGCTATGTCACACTGGCAGCAAAGGTCCAACATGTGCCAGTACACGCACACATCTGAGGACAGCTCCCGGAGAACAAGTAGTGAAACCACATACAGAAGTAGCAACAAGAGCGATTTGATAAATAAGCAAAAAAAGAAATGAATTGCCAGCTTATTAATCGTTATGTGTGTGTTTATGCGTCACCTTAGATTGAATAGATGGATAGATGTAATGTCATTTTTACTCTAATTTGTATAGCACTGTGAAAGTTACCATATGTATAGGAATGCTGCCCTGTGATATACCACATCCAACAATATCTCAAGTTGACTGACATTATTATCCAAATGCCGACAAACATACAAAAATACAGGAAAAACAGCCAGCAAAAAAAAAAAATAGAAGAGAAAAACACAAAAGAAAGGCATGAAGGGTTGGGTTGAGTGAGACCAGGAGCTGATGAGATGTGATGGACTGCTCTGACAATGAGCATGCTGTCCAAGAACACCACCAATTATTCAATGCTCAACTAATCCCCCAAGAGTACATACCTTAACTCAGCTATCCCTCCTTCTTCCTCCTAGCCGTCCTCTTCCTTCGATCGAGGTAGGTTACTTCAGCCTTCAAATCCTGCCATCGCTTCTGCAGCTCTCTAATGCGCTCCTGGATGATCTGGATTCTCTCCCCAGTGCTCATATGTATAAGTGAGGCTGGAGAAGAAGGGAGAGGAGAAGATGATGCCAGCCCTTCACCCTCCCCCAAAATTGTCACCACATCATTGTGTGCTCCACCCTAATCATTACTCCTACTTACATGCATCTATGGAGAAGTTGAGTTCTTCTCTCCTCGCTTTTACTCTCTCCTCATACTCCTCCAAGGTTAGGTGCTTCCATTTCCTCTTCCTCTCGGGAGTGCAGCTGGCCCTCTTGGTGTTGATGGCTGGAGCTGGGGACACGCCCTTCTCGCTCTGTGACTTGTCACTGTCCAATCCTTCTTCGCTGTGATCTTCCTGCTTGTTTGGTGACAAGGGAGGGTGTCGCAGATCCCCTGGAGAATTGGTATCTGACATAGGTGGGGAGCTACCTACTGGATCTGGATGAATGGATGAGTTAGAAGACGAATCCCTTCCTTGTTCCATCTCCATATCCCCCTCCTCCTCCTCGTCTTCTTCCAGATCATCATTGAACACTTCATCATCCACCACCAACTTCACCTGCTTGCTTTCCTCCTCCTTCCTCTCCTCTATCTCTTTTTTTCCACCATCTCCACCCCTCTCACACACTTCATCTTCTTTCACTTCCTCCAGCTTCACTTTCGACACTTCCTCCAGCTTCACTTTCGACACTTCCTCCAACTTCACTTTCGACACTTCCTCCAACTTCACTTTCGACACTGCCTCCTTTGGTAAAGTTGGAATTTCCTCAACCACAGGAGACCTTCCAGCTGGCACAACAGATGGAGACCTTCCAGCACTTCTCCCATTGGTCGGCTCTTCTGAACATGACTCCACTGGACCACACCCACCATGACAGCTTTCTTCCTCGGACCCCCTGGCCTGTTCTGGGCAGCAGGTTCCCAGACCATTAGCACCCTCAAGCCTCTCGATGTTAGTGATTGTCTTGGCCTCCCCAGTAGATGCTGGCTTTACCTCCCCAACTTTGGATGCAACACGTAGAGCAGTGTCAACAGCTTCCTCCACTGCAACTGCCAATGTAGAAGGGGAGTCTGTGTGTGTGTGTGTGTGTGTGTGTGGGGGGGTATGGGCATATGTGTGTGTGTGTGTGTGTGGGGGGGTATGGGCATATGTGTGTGTGTGTGTGGGGGGGTATGGGCATATGTGTGTGTGTGTGGGGGGGTATGGGCATATGTGTGTGTGTGTGGGGGGGTATGGGCATATGTGTGTGTGTGTGTGTGGGGGGGTATGGGCATATGTGTGTGTGTGTGTGTGGGGGGGGTATGGGCATATGTGTGTGTGTGTGTGTGTATTGGGGGGCATGGGCATATGTGTGTGTGTGTGTGGGGGGGTATGAGCATGTGTATTGGGGGGCATGTGTATTGGGGGGCATGTGTATTGGGGGGCATGTGTATTAGGGGCTGATGAATGCACAAGGATAAGGAAACACGTACTGCAATCCGAGGAATCCACGCTTGACGATATTTTTCTCCGCCTACCTCCACGACCTGAACACAAACAACATGTTTTGAACCACATCTTCTCAAACGGTTTCTTCCTCCATACCTTTTGCTGGCTTCCCACTGCCAACAGTATTAGGTGTCCCTGTTGGTATAGAAGGCGTGGTCACAGGCACAGAGGGCGTGATCACAGGCACAGAGGGCGTGGTCACGTGGGATACAGCAGCTGGTGTAGCAACAGGTGCAATCGGTGATGAGGTAACTGCCACAGGGGCATGTGGTGAGGTGGACACAGTGCCACTGTCCTTGGAAACTGAAGATTCCTTCTTTTCCATCTGAGGTGAGTCGGCTGTACCAGTGGGGTCCTTCCCCCTGGTCTTCCTTCCATTACCACCACTTGGTGTCTGGTTCTTTGCCTTCTGGGTCAGCCTGGTGGTGCCTTTGGAGGAGGAGGAGGAGGGACTGGATAGCTTGCCCGCTATGCGTGACTCATCTACCCACTCATCATATCTGCGGAGGAGTGGTAAGAGGGAGTAAACACGACTACACACAGGTGTAAATGCAAACACATGTACACAACACACACACACACACACACACACACACACAGGTACACACACACACACAGGTACACACACACACACACACAGAGGTACACACACACACACAGAGGTACACACACACAAACGGTACACACACACACACACACACACACACACACACACACACACACACACACACACAGAGGTACACACACACAAACGGTACACACACACACACACACACACAGATACACACACACACACACACACACACACACACACACACACACACACACACACACACACACACACACACACACACACACACACACAGGTACACATGAACATGCATGTGTCTGTCCACATGCTTACCTGGTATTCCACCCACTGTAATGAACCAGATACTCCTTATGGTCTGACTCCACCACCTTGTCCACACCAATGATCTTTGCCTCGTAGGTCAGCTGTTGCTTTCCTTTGCCGTACCAGATCAAAACCCTGTTGCCTTCCTCGTAGCCTGTCTTGCTGGGTTCCACACCTTCCACCAACATTGGGATATGACGCTCTTCTGCGTCATCCCCATTCGAACTGCTACTCTCCAACTGTGTGGATCAATGGGTGAGAAGCAATGGATGAATGGGGGGGGGGGCACAATGATTCAGTTAACCCTTTCGACAACCTGTACCCTTCAGCCCACCTGCAAGTCATCTGAATCTAATTCCGAGACCCTCTTCTCCCCTTTGGGGGTGCCCATATCGACCTTGGGGGTACCCAATGGAACCATCTCCTCACTCTTGTCCACACCAGTCTTTTCATCTGTCATTCTGTCACTTTCAGAAAGTTTATCCACTTTCTCTACCTTATCATTCTTGTCACCTTGCAAGGAAGCCCTACTGTTCTCCTTTGGAAGCTTCCGTGAGGGCTTGGCCGTGGTGGGTGTGGTCTGCTTCTCCTCAACACCCTTTGATGGTTGCTTTTCCTCCACTTTGGGAGGCGGTGGCTTCTCCTCCTCCCCATCCTCATCACTTTCCCCAGTCATCTCACAGGCCATGTTGGTACTCTTTCTCCTGAGGGGCGTGTCCTTGGTGGGTTTGCCTTTACCCTTCTCAAACATTTCAAAGCCATAAAGATGCCTGAAGTGAGAAGCTAATGTTATCACAACACACACATACACAACACACACATACACAACACACACATACACAACACACACATACACAACACACACATACACAACACACACACACAATAACACACAACACGCATGCACAGATGCTCGTAAACCAATAACACATCTTAATAGATCTGCAGGAGATGGTTGTTTACCCAGTCACCATGGTAACCTGCAGTGATCCTGCTATAAAGAGCTTACTTTTTATAAGCCATTCTGATGGTAGTGGAAGGTGTAGCCTCGGGTGTGAGCCCCATCTGGAGGGATATGGAGCGCCACTTCATCTCCTGGGTCACACGATCCATGCCACCATTGTCCTTGATGAGTGCGTATAGCTTGTGGAGGTCCAGGTGGCTTGATCCTAGCATTGGCTGCTCAGGCCACGGCAACCCTGGTGCAACAAAGATTACATCATCATGTGACAGCAGTCAAGCACAGCCTAGAATGCGAGTTGTATCACTCCAAAACAACATTGTCATCACCAGCACCACCATTGCCATCACCAGCACCACCATTGTCAACACCAGCACCACCATTGTCATCACCAGCACCACCATTGTCATCACCAGCACCACCATTGCCAACACCAGCACCACCATTGTCATTACCAGCACCACCATTGCCAACACCAGCACCACCATTGTCAACACCAGCACAACCATTGTCATCACCAGCACCACTATTGCCAACACCAGCACCACCATTGTCATTACCAGCACCACCATTGTCATCACCAGCACCACCATTGTCATTACCAGCACCACCATTGTCATCACCAGCACCACCATTGTCATCACCAGCACCACCATTGTCATCACCAGCACCACCATTGTCATCACCAGCACCACCATTGTCATCACCATTATTCACACCAAAACATCCTCCCACTCCACTGTACGTCATCCCCATTAGTCACATCAAAACACCATTAGTCACATCAAAACACCATTAGTCACACCCTCACCACCAGCTACACAACACACTAGTTACACCCTCACCACCAGCTACACATTAGCTACACCCTCACCACCAGCTACACAACACACTAGTTACACCCTCACCACCAGCTACACATTAGTTACACCCTCACCACCAGCTACACAACACACTAGTTACACCCTCACCACTAGCTACACAACACACAGCTATACAATCTTACCTTTGCTATCATAATACACTTTCAGCTTGTTTTTAACTCCTCCCTCTTTGCTATAAGCTCCTCCCCCTCTGGCTCCTCTTCTTCCTGAATGGGAACATCAGCAGGCGATGTCTGCAAAGGAATCGATTATGACCACACCCACAGCCACACCCACAGTTCCACCTACTATGGTGCTGCCCTTGTCAAAGAGGTCCATGTCCCAAGGGAGTTCCCCTGTGTCCATGTAGGCCATTGCCCTCTCTATGGCTGTGGAAACAGAACCCATATGCCATCAAAATCGGTTGCCAACACTCCACACACACCCATCCACACCAGACAATGTCACACACACACACCCATCCACACCAGACAATGTCACACACACCCACCCATCCACACCAGACAATGTCACACACACACACCCATCCACACCAGACAATGTCACACACACACACCCATCCACACCAGACAATGTCACACACACACACACCAAACAATGTCACACACACACACCCATCCACACCAGACAATGTCACAAATAACTAGACAAGCCTGACATAAAACCTGCGCTATCTACATTAATCTAAACTCTACAGTAACCCTAACACTACAGTTGCCTGCTATAAAACAAAGCTCAACTAACCTTAAAGCGACCATACACTTGGCAGCCATGAATA
>JABACO010000019.1:1395108-1471618 GCA_013339895.1 Ephydatia muelleri
GAAGAGAAAGAAGAAAAAGAACGAAGAAAAGAAAGAAGATTCCTCCCTCAACTCCTCCCTATCACTCTACATCACCTCCCTCCTTCTCCCCCCTCATTCCTCCCTCCCTCATCCTCCCCCCTCATCCTTCACATCCTCCCCTAATTGCCCATATCTGTATGCAGCTGTTGGGGAGATTTTAATTTAACACCCATCAAACCTTGTCATGCCAATTATTTATAAAATGGACATGTCATCAGAATGGGCTCCCCAGTTCAATGATGATACTGGCTGTTTGCTGTGGCTTTTTACAGTTGAATTGATATTATAGCTACTGTGATTGGTAAGAAAAGTAGTCGAATGCGTCGCCCTCACTGTGCGCTGATGGTGTGTATCTGAATGGGGGCGCCAACTAATTGCTTGAAACATAAACATACTGACTCTCATTCAGATACAGCAACTAGTGTCTGTCTAGAATATCTTGATATTAAAAAGGTATGCAACTTCAGAGCCACTAAGTCTATGTTGTAGTACAGTTACTCCGTGTAGTGACTCAGCAAGTCGCTGCAAGACACTGCGTGCTGTCTACTCTTGAGATGGTGGCACTATTCTATTTACCTTAATGGCCTGCCATTCAGGGAAGCACCATATAACATTTGCTGAAAGGATCAATATTAAAGGTTTGTTGTAATTCTGGTGAGAATGGTAGACTTCAGGTCTAAGCAGTAGACTACTTTCTACTGCTACAACACAATAGTGGGACTCTGGTATATAGAGTGCTAAACACTCAAACTTGGGCTCTCAAGTGCTACAACGATCCTCTGTTGTGCAATCCAGCTGCACCCTCCTCAGGATTGGCATGCAAATGTAAGGTAATGTATCTTCAGTCAATGGACTGGCTGCCATCCATAGCAACAAGGTTTTTCAACCATAACTATGCATGTACACATACCTTGCCAGCCTGCAACATGAGTAAGTTGGTCTCCACACCACTTATTTCTGTATGTGATTCCATGTTTGACACCTGTGCATACAAAGGGCGGCACCAATTAAACTATGGCAACTTGACCATAGGGGCAACTTCTCTAACATATGGGAAAGGGTACGGGTAGGCAAAATGACCAGCGCGAAAGGGAGGTTGTACCACTTCGTAACAGGAATATATAACCTAGTTGTGCGTATAGAGACAGGCAAACTTGCATTATACTCACACACGCACACAACACACGCGACATACACGTCGGGCAGACAAAAGTACGCGCACGAGCGCGAGTAATAAGCCTAGATAAATGAACAGCTGGTCCATGAGGGGACAAAAAAAGGCATATGGCTGCATGCGGGGTGACTGCTGTCTGCGGTGAGGCAAGTTACGCAACAAGCTAGCGTACCTGTAGAAGTATGATGCGGTCTTCAACAGGTCGTCGAAAGCGTATTGGCCTTTCTCCGACTTCAAATGCGCCTTTTCAAGTGGCCTGAGGTGCGTATATCCAACGTGATCACTGTGCGTTGCCTCCACAATCAGAGGCGAGAGCTATGCTGCCAATTTGAAGGCATGTGAACTAGGGCGAAGTAAATCCGTTCAAATCATATACCCATTTTTACAGCCTCAGCTACTGACCTGCGTGAGTTCAATATGGATGAGAAACGTTTTCTGAGCGAACTCTGTACGTATCCGTATAAATTTACACGTTTAGTTGTAGTAACCGCTGTACACGCCTTAGATAGAAACAGCCGATATTTGTCGCATGCAGTGTCTCGAAGCTGTAAATCGTCAATAAAACTTATTAGCCAGGCCAATGGAAGGAACGGCTCGTGCATCGAGCTCCACATCTGCACGCCTGAGCCCATTGTAGTCGAGTCATTGGGTAATACTCCAGCTGGCTGCAAATCGGAAGGATTCCAGCTGTCATTCTTTGTAAGTCTCCACCAAGCTTTCCGCTACGTGTTAACGTAACAGAACTCCAACTGTCTGCAGCTTCACGTGGGTGAAGCCACTTTGCTGTCTGAGACTAAAAACTTCTTATCCTGCCTCCATCTTCTACACATTGTCAACCCTGATGTAAGTTTGCGTTTGTAAGTTTTTTTTTTTTTTGGAGGGGGGGGGGTGTAGGTGATAGGGAAGCACGTGATTTGAGATTTGTGTCATGTGACTTTTAAGAATGGCAGTGTGGTTGTACAGCTGGAATGAGGGGGAGGTGAGTGGAGGCAATTGGCAAAGTCAACACATGATTATTGGTGCTTGAAGGATCAGATCTTCCTCTTCTACTTACATGTATGGAGCTGGTATGTGTGGTGTACACTCTTACGCTGTAAATCATATCATTCATGTGTTGGCCACGTGAATCATGGGTGAGGAGTCATGGTTACTGTCAGTCAAATTTATATGAAATATAGAATGCTCCCAACACAACAAGCATCAGGCGTTGTGACACACACGTGTCATAGGCACTGTTCTAATGCACAAGCATATTCAGGCTAGGCAGATGTGTTCCTTCCAATAATTCATTGGCAACTACCATGGGTAGTAGACCTGTATATGTAATTTCACCCTGACCCTCTTCCACAAACTGTCGTGGCGACCTTTCTATTTCCAAGGTTGTTCTGAGCCTTCAATCACCAACAACTACCAGCCCATCCCAATTAGAGGGCACCACCGAAGCAGTGGAGATATGCATTGAACAGGAGAGTTATCAGACAATTGGAGCCTTCAGAGTGGCGTCGAGTACCGAGCGCTACACCCCGTATGTCTGGTGTGTGCATGTGTGTGGTCCTTAGGTGCGTACCATCATCGTTGCATGTGTGATGGATGTTTGCTGTGCTAACATGACAAGTGAGGTCACGTGAACACATTAGGCATGACAATTATGATTTGGCGGTGGGGGTATGCTAGCATGGCATTGGAGATTAGTTTGAAGGGGTCAGACTGACTTTATAGTGGAACTAGAATAGGTACAATTGCTCAAGTTGCCATGACAGCTTGATTAGGGGGAAATTCTGCAGATGGGACATCACTCTCTGCTATGCAGGTCCAACCCACCACAGTTCTCTACAAAGATGCACTTCGTTCGAGGGTCTGCCCATCATCTCCATGGCAACCATGGTGACCTGAAGCTGTACTGCTGTGCTGCCACAACCCCTTCGATCAAGAACAGGAAAAGCAAGGTCCGAGCCAACCAGCTGTGCAGTGCTATTCATGTATCCAGGAAGCTACTTAGCCCCATGTACGTGTAAGACATAAGCTGCGCACAGTGGTAGATTCTGGCTGTGGTGCCTCGCATGCTAAGACACAGCTCCAGGTATACTTACCTTGACTGCTCCCCCACGATCTCTGTGTTTGGGCCCACCTGTGCTCCTATTGGTCACTGGGCCTGCCCTCTGTCTGACATTGCCTCTCTAGCCCAATGGAGCGACTACGGTTTGAAAGTATCCAGACACAAGACACATGATGAAAGTGGTGAGAAATGGTAGTACACTGACTCACATAGCACTGTTGCTTGGTACCTGTGTCATTGGATGTAGGGGCTAGCTTTGCTATGGAGGTCACTGTTGCTTGTGTCATTGGATGTAGGGGCTAGCTTTGCTATGGAGGTCACTGTTGCTTGTGTCATTGGATGTAGGGGCTAGCTTTGCTATGGAGGTCACTGACTGTGACGCTGAACACACTCGCAGTACCCAGACCTGTGCTTCTGGAGTCCTGCACCTGTTAGTGTTCCTTGAGTGCAAGGCTCCATTGCATGTTGCCTCAGACTGGGATCACTGGGTTTACATCACTAAATCGGCCATTGAGTTAGAACAAAATTTCAGCAGCCTTCTTGTACGCTACAAAGCTAAGTTTCAGCAGGCTACCCATTCTGCACTGAGCAAGATTCTTTACAATTACAAGATGTGTGGAAAGGTAATGTCTGGCATGTTTGTGGGTGATTGGAGCTTGTTCATGCAGCATTGTCTATGCAGACCAGTGTCATGACTACAATGGCCATCCAGGAAGTGTCAGAGGCTGTCGCAAGTATCATTCGCCACAGCACAAGGAATGAATTAAGAACAATGTGTGTCCAACAGTTGCAACAACAGGTAAGTGCCATGCCTATGTGGCCCCTTCCCCCAGCCCTTATGGCAAGATTATTCACCTCCCTCCTTCCTTTTAACCTTTCTCACGTGAGGCATTTAATGGAACAAACTTCAGCTGGGAAACTCACATCAGAGATAAGTTGTGGTCTGTGGCAACACAGATGGGTCTAGTTGCCCCATCATCAGATATGAATGTCTTCTCACTCCAAGTGAGTACTACTCTAAGTAAACTCTTGTCCAAACCTAACTTCTCCATGAAGGAATGTTCATCTTCTGTTGTTGCCCAGGATCCATATTTGGATGTCGAAATAGCACTCTCTGCTCATTCTTATCAGAATGAAGACTCCCCTTTGATATCTGATGCATCACTGGAGCAGGTGGCAGAGTATGACTCTGAACCTGTCTACGCCCATGCAGGACTGGTAAGCACTGCATCTGTTCAAAGCACCACCAGATCACCTGTTGAGTGGGCCCAACATGCTGTGACCCACCTGATGGGGCCAAGAGAACATGCAGATAGCTTCAAGAGGCTGACAGAAGCTGGCTGCATTGACTTTATACCTGGTCAGATGCAAGGCCAGTCTGGTCAGATGCAAGGCCAGTCTGGTCAGATGCAAGGCCAGTCTGGTCAGATGCAAGGCCAGTCTGGTCAGATGCAAGGCCAGTCTGGTCAGATGCAAGGCCAGTCTGGTCAGATACAAGGCCAGTCTGGTGAGAGGCAGGACACTATGCTCTTAACTGGCACTGATGAAGGGAGCACAAAGGCTAGCTGTGTTGAGGGTGGCCTGGGACAGCAAGAAATAACCAGATTGTGGGAAGACTGGAGTGACACTGGGAGTGATGGGCGAGGCATCAGTGTGGCTGGGGATGAGGAAGATTCTGGGGATGAGGAAGTTTTCAGCAATGGTAGTAAAGATTTCAGTGATGATTGTGAGGAAGATTTTAGTGGTCACGAGAGTGAAAGAATTTTCAGTGATACTGGAAATAAGGAAGATTCAAGTGGAACTGAGTATAAAGAAGGTTTTGAGGAGGACAACTTCAGTACTGGGGATGAGGAAGAGCTCTGCTCTATAGGGGATGAGCTGGACTTCAGTGATGAAGAAGGCTTAGGTGTTAATGGAAATTGCATTGGAGACAACTTCAGTGACGAATGCAGAAATAGCAGCAATGATGATGATGTGGACTTGAGAAGCAAGCATAACCATAGCACAATAAATGACCTTTGTATGAATGCAGAGTGTGAAAATAGCCCTACAGCTGACAGCACAGTGGCCATGCATACCAACGTTATTCATAGGCAACGGTCATCTCCTGCACACTCAGCTTTAGTGCCACCCCAGTGTGAGCCCTGTTCACCAATGAATGCAGCCCAAGATAGTGATGCTGAATGGGATAGTCTGGATACATCACTCAGCACATGATGTGGCAAATTCCAGTTGGCCAACACCCCCCCCCCCCCCCCCCCCCCCCCCTCATAAGTAATGATTTTTCTGATAACCATTTGACATTATTAAAACATACCGATCATTGCAATTCCATTTTGTGCAGATGGAACATTTATCATAGTAGGTCCAGTACTGATGTGAATTGAACAAATATTTTTAAATGAATAAGGAAGACATACATGCACACACACACATTGGTAAAGGTGATTCAAATACTAATGCTTAGTCCTAGTGCCTGGGTGACCAGACCTAGGACTGACCCAAACACAGAGCTCCATACAATGATCCAGCCTAGGTGGGGCAACAAGAGTCTTCTCATTTGAGAGCCAATCCTCTCTTCGGTCAGTTCTCTCACTCTCCAGCTGAGATAGTGGTCCATCTCCTCACGAAAGCGTGGGATGTCCATACTCTGATGGTTCAATCACACAGTCAGTCAAGACTCACCAATACTTTTCACACACACACACACACACACATACCTGAGAAATACCATGCTCTATACCAGTTCCAGCAGCAAGTGTCGTGGCTTCGGCACACAGAGATAGGACTGCTGGCTTCACCATAGGTTTAAGTGATTCTTTGGAGACACCGAGTGCACTCAGGTAGTATTCATCTGGACTAGCGAAAATGGTGTTCAGCCTTTTCTCTATAAGCTGCTCCGCCTCCTCCTTATTCAGTGCCAGAAGGACGCTCTCTGCTACTTGGACTGATGTCTGGAAGTGTCTAGCCTTGGACACAATGTAGTCCTCCAGCACGTGCGTTTCAAACAGCATCTGCAGCACAACCAGTTTAATAATTTCCCTAATCTCTCTATGGCGACGGTAAAACACCCTAAACATTGTTTAGAAATATATAAATCAACAATTAAGATGTATGAACTCCATACCCGCTTCCGACAATCAGAGGAGCCTTGTACATCAACAGCAGTATGCCCTATTGTACTGATCCCCCCACAGAAGAGCCCGAACAGGCCGGCCAGTAGAATATAGCCCCCAACCTGCGCGGTTGCATAGTCATTCCTCACTCCTCTGTTGATTGCAATTATTATAATGCCAATAACCATGACTGAAAAGGTTGCAAAGAGGCACAGTACGCCTTTGCTGCAGCAAATGTTGCTACACTTATTCAGAATGCTGGTCTCATTCTCGAGGTCTGTGAATATATTTCTATTCAGATCCTGCAATATGGCTCTCTCCTCTTCATTTAGAAGGGTTTCCTACGGTATAATATGATTACTTTGCATCGTAGAGCGTTGAGTATTCTTTATTGTACCTCTAACGTCGAAGAACGCTGTACACGATTCCTCGGCCGCGGTTTTTGCGCCATTACAACAACATATATGTCACGCCCTACAAGTTTATTGCATCACGCGCACTAGTTATTTGTTGATCACACGACCGAGCATCGTTGACAAGGCTGCTTTGCGGAGTGCCGTCCTTTTACCTTTTAGTAGTGTTTTACCGGTAGGTTGAACTTCGTCTTGTTGTATCCGCTCATTTCTAGTGGTTTTACCTAGTTCTTTTATCATTATTTAGGATAAATATCTTCTGCTGAAGACAAATTCTGAGACCACACAAAAAAGTTGTATATGTCTTTCCTCAGCTCTGAAAGGGAGTTGTATGGTGAGCAGCGGCGTTATTTAGTAGCTCGCTTCGTTGTAACATGACGTGGTCGCGTTAACATGTGTCTCTTTTGTATAGTCATGTGGTTGGCCCTCTATGCGTTTTCAAAGCGCGAAAGTTCAGGTATAGACTTGGGCACAAAAAACGCTACTTCCTACGGCAATTGTGTTTATATGAGCTCTGCCAAGGCCGAAAGAACAGTGTTTTCCTCTAAGAGCAGTGATATCTAGTTTAAAAATAGCGCGATGGCTCTGATCAACGTCAACCGCGGGACCAGCGACCTGTTCTACCGGTACAAGATGCCCGTCCTTATCGCGAAGGTAAGAGTTCTATGGCGCATGTAAATATTGCGTGCTTAATGCGTCCCACTTGGTTGTGTAGGTTGAAGGAAAGGGCAACGGAATCAAGACTGTAGTCGTCAACATGGTGGAGATTGGCAAGGCTCTGAACAGACCTGCGTCATGTAAGTGTTTTGTGGGTATGGAATGTATTTCTAAACGCATCTCTTTCATTTCAAGTCCCATGCAAGTACTTCGGATGTGAGCTGGGGGCGCAGACCCAGATGGACGATAAGAAAGGACGCTACGTGGTGAACGGCGCTCACGAGGGCGTCCGACTGCAGGAGTTACTCGACGGCTTCATCAAGAAGTTTGTACTGTGTCCAGAGTGTGAGAATCCTGAAACTGAACTGGTAGGCTAGTGGCATCCATTTTCTGTGGGTTGTGAATGTACTTGCCTTATTTAAAATTTTAGCAGGTGCAGATTGCTAAAAGTAGGATTGTTCAAGTATGCAAAGCTTGTGGGCACCATGGCATCATTGATGCTAGGCACAAACTTACCACATTCATTTTGAAGAACACTACGCCCACCGAAGATTCTTCAAAGGCCAAAAAGTATGTTTCAAGTCCTCCTAGTGTAGGCTAAGATGACAAGAGTGTTTTGGGTTGGTGCAGAGACAAGGACAAAAAGTCGCGGAAGCATGGTGGAAAGGGAAAGAGTGACGGAGCAGCATCGTCCTCGCCCACACCGGATGATGACATGCTGGATGCACCTTCGCACACAACTGTGAGCTTAGCTGATGCTGCAGGATGTTGATTATCGTGTGTTGTGTGTTCACAGAACGGCAAGAACAAGGAGGAAGAGGACGATGAGGAAGATTGGAGTGTGGACACCAGTAAGGAGGCAGTCAAGGCTCGAATAGAGGGCCTCACAGAAGGTGCTGCCACATTGACTCTGACAGAGGATCTGGAGAAAAAAGAGTCAGAAAGAGTAAATATGTTCTTCAAATTTGTGGAGGTAAGTTCCTTCTCAGGTTGTAGTCTAAGCGGCTAAACATTTTGGCTATTCTGTTGCAGGAGATTAAGCAGAAAGGAGGGGTACCAGCAGTGGCAGGATCTTTCAACAAAATCAAAGCTGAAGCTGAGCGGTTGGAGGTGATGGATAAAGCTGCAGGCATCCTCGCTGAACTGTTGTACAACGATAAACTGCTATCACAGATCAAGGAGTATCGTCCTATCTTGGTGCCTGTAAGTGTCAATTAGCCCATTTACAGATACTTGCAGTATGGGGGAGGGGTATTGCTGACTTGACACATTGCTTTCCTTTTTTAGTTTGTTTACAATAACCGGAAGGCTCAAAAGAATTTGCTATCTGCATTTGAGCAACTGGTGGGAACCTGTTACCCGAAAGAGCTTCTCCCCAAGGTGCCACTCATCCTGAAGTCATTCTATGACAATGACCTGCTTGAAGAGGAAGCCTTGCAGGAGTGGGCAGATAAGGTGCGTAGTGGACACCTCAAGGCCACCTGTTATCATAACATTGCATTCAACAGGCTTCTAAGAAGAATCCCAAAAAGGAGTGGGTGGGACAAATTTATGAGAGGGCTGCCCCCTTCATTAAATGGTTACAAACAGCGGAAGAGGAGTCCAGTGAGGAGGAACTGAGTGAAGAGGAAGAGGTGCCTTCACAAGCATCTGCTGGACAACAAACAGCAGGAAATGCAACTTCAAATGAACCAAACAACACTACTGTTGAAGAGGATCTCAACATTGATGACATATAGCTGGTCCTTTACATAACTGCTTTTTAACAACAGAATGTATCTTAACGACTGCAATTGTATCATGCAATTAAAACTTCTTATTTGTAATGTCATATTCATGTACCTTCACATCCAAATATTTGTGATCAACCAGTCATAACGAGCATAGTTCCATAAACAAGTGAATAAACGATGGATTTAACTGATTCATATTGGCTTACACCTTTTTCATTGAATGTGTTTTACTTTGAACATTGATATTGTGTGGCTTAAGAGTACAAGTACAGCTTTGATCTTTCACCATGATCATCAGCATTCATAATACCTGTCACGACAAATATTTAGGAACAGTCACTCTGAACATGTACTTCTATTTATATATTCTGAGTACAATTGTCTCTAAACCATTGGTGAATTGAGTCAATATTACAAAGAGCAGTGTGGCACCTAGGCAGTACCATCTTAGCATGCTGAATAGGTAAAGACAATAGAAAATGGCAATAGTGGAAGGCTGCCCAGAAAATCAAGGTAACCAACATCGACAGCCGGGCCCGTGAACTGCTGCCTTCCTCAAAATAAGGTGTGTTGAAATGTCCATTTGCATAAAATGCTTTCAGTTTCTCCTCTTTCTGCTGCCAGCATGCCTTGAGCCAGCCTTCCAGCTCTGACTCTTCCAATGGAAGCTCAGATGAGGGTATGTAAGTGCAGTCAAAGTGGATCTCATCTGGCCAGCGTCCTGTAGCTATGTCGGTTTCATTCTGTGGAATGGCTCCAACGTACCCTATAGTCATGTTATACACAGGAACAGGCCTGCCACCCTGCCTCAAAGCTTGGACACAGTGCACAAAGCCCTTTGTCCTGGGATGGAGCACATAATTGTACTTCTGAAGGCCATGTTCCTCTGCAAACTTGTGCCCTTTGCTTTTGTTGGATTCTGACAGATCAGTGCCTTCAGGGAACAAGAGCAGCTGGATTGGATAATACTGGAGGTAAAGTACGAGAGACTATCAGTCATGTACTTTTCATCATTCGACCAATCTCGCGACAAGAACATAAATTGGGCAGCCTGGGTTGCCCAGCCTTTTTTAAAAGAAATGAAGTTTGGGGTTAGCTAGAAGAATTAGTTAGGTTCATAACTTACCAAATATGGGTATTCTTTTCAGCGCAGACTTGAGTATGATTTTGTGCTTTGTCAGGTTTCCGAACCTAAGCATGTAGCACCACGCAAACAGCCAGTCAAAGCGAGTGCGGTGATTGAGAATAATGACGCAAGGTCCCTCCAACGTATAACGGTCCCCTGATGTCTTTACTCGAACTCGAAACACCAATTCTAGATTTTGGTGTTACGTTGACAAGTGAAGGCAACCTACTGAGAATTGAATATAGCTCGCACTTACCCAACAAAGCCTGTTTCCATTCATATAAAGATAAACAACAAAGATCGTGGACTGTTTTAGTACTAACACAAAGTAAGCACCCACCGGAACAAGGTGAAACCATGCCGCGATACTCCAGTCGTTAAGCTTTCTGTAAAGTGATACAGAGAAGGGAAGGATGGCAATTGTAGGAGTTATAAACCATACTCCTCCAAAGTACGCGACGATAGTGATAATTAAAAGGAAGGACACGCCATTGAAGAGACGAGTCATTATTTCTGACTCACGCGCACGTGCTTGATCGCACGGCCCCGTTAACCATTGCAATTAATAATTGGATGGCATTTGCTTTTCCACTTCATTTCGGCACTAGTGTGCACTGTCGAGGCGCGCTATTTTTCTGTGTACTAACGCCACGCACGCAGTTCTATTTTGACTTTCATGAAGCACTCGAACAGCAAACGATATTTCTCGAGAAAACAGTTGGGCATGAAACGTATCTTTGCATAAAGAAGGATCATGATCATTGCACATTGTATATATGTCTCGTTTATGCCTAGAAATATTTTCTGGTGTGAGAACACTGTAACAGTATAATTGGAAGTCACGTGCTTTGCGTACATGTACCATGAAATAATCACTGATTGATTTCTCCGTAGGTAATTTAGAAACAACATTTCGATCAGTGGAAGCTCAGAACTGAACATGTTTTGAAATTGACACCAGCAGCGACACTGTTGACTTTCCCACCACTTTCTGCAAATCATGTAGGGTTGCTATATACCAGGTAAAATTGAAGCCAAGACTCCATACCGGTGTATGATATATAGCCATATAACTGGTGCCCCAGTACATCTGTACACTATGCAAGGTAAACATGTTCACGTGACCCCCCATATGCTCTCACACACACACACCACACACACCACACATGCACACGCACCACACGCACACACACACACGCACACACACCACACACACACATCACACACGCACACACAAACACGCATACACACACACACACACACACACACACACACACACACACACACACACACACACACACACACGACACAATACATGCCCACTTTAAGAAGTAAATCAAGTGTAGAGACAGACGTGCATTATGCATCTCAGGGCCAGACGTGAAATTAGAACCAGAAAAAGAATGTACAAAGACGCCAAAAATTTACTATTAGGATTTGATTTCTGATTTAAAAATAAATAAAAACATCTGATGACCATCATATGAGATCGTTTCCGCTAAAAGGTACCTAACGCATGTTTTTTTCAAGATTAGATATTCTAGAATTCTGAAATGTCCTCTACACATTGCTTCTTACGCACTGAAAATCGGAGTATCTGTCATGGAGTTGTAAGGCACTGAATTTCTCATTAGCCATACATTTCAACGTAAGCGTTACTTTCCTTCACGCCATAATCGACTTCTTTCGCGAAACAAAAAAGAGCACCGCCTTTGAGAAGGAACGTAACACTGATGTCAGTAATCATCACGTTGTAGAGGAATGTTTAATTGCAGATGTAATAGTTATCTTTGACATATGGGCTAACCATTTTGGTAAACATAGGGACCCAGGAAATATTATTGCCCCGGCCCCGGGCTGTTTCTGTGAATGCAACATACAAAATCATACAAATTACACAATTAACAAAGTTCTACCAATGCTAAAAATAAAGCAGGCTCCTCCCCGCTGCATCCGAACCTTGATTCAATGCGAGGCCTTGACCTTAACGTGCTGGCCAAGCCACGCCCAACTACTACAGAGGCGTGGTCTTATTTAACAACGTCTCGTGCTCAGGCAAACTTTGTTTGGAACGAAATCGCGTCGATGAGTGTCGACCACAAAGGGTTTGCTCTGTCCGAGCAGGATGCTCGAAAAATGTCGTCCTTCCATCGCCTGACACGGCGTGGCATGGGGGTGAAAATCTTGTTTTTCTACACGCTTCTGACTATAATATTGCCAGCCATTTACATCGCACCGACGGCGGTCCTTCTTGGCTACCTTTACATAGTGAAGCCACGAAACATTCAGCGGTTCCTCGAATGGGGTTGCGGACACTGGCTTCATCAAATGGTGGTAAGATGTGATGGTTGTGTCAATGCTCACAGCTATCATCCCTCTTACTCCACCACGCACACCTACGGACACGCCTGGACCCCGTCAGTATATTCTAGGTACAACGTTTATGGTCATATTGCATACTGCAGGCTTCTGGTCGCGGGGGTGTGTGTGTGTCATTGTGCATGTTGTAAGGGTGCAGGTGTGATTGCGCCATGTTTGTGAAGGTGTTCGTTGTATGGTTTTATTATGTGTGGCGGATAGTGTAATCCTGTTGTGCCATACACACCACACAGAGTACTTCCTAGGTATGCGCGTGAGGACGTTTGGCTTTGATGGAAAGTTTAAGAGAAAATGTTTGTTCATCATGAACCATCGAACACACTTGGACTGGATGTTCTTCTGGGCCGTGGTGGAGAGGCAGGGTGACCTCTCAGGGTGGAAGGCTGTCACAAAAAGCGACATGAAAAAATATCCCTTTGTTGGTGAGTGTTTTAAGTATGCACACGTGTGTGTGTGTGTGTGTGTGTGTGTGTGTGTGTGTGTGTGTGTGTGTGTGTGGTGCCTTCCCATGCAATCTGTACCACAAACACCACTTGGCCCTCCTCCATCCCACACGTGATACACACTTAAGAAACATCCCACTGTACATATCACAACACACACACCAAACACCTGTAGGAGCCATATGCACACACAACACACACACAACACACACACACAACACACACACACAACACAACACACACACACACACACACACAACACAACACACACACACACACACACACACACACACAACACAACACACACACACACACACACACACAACGCTTACTAGGAGCCATATGCCTTGCTGATTTTGTTCTGAGGTAATTATCATATTCCAGTAATGTTAATGTGAGAGTACTCCTACATGTGTGTTGTAGCTACATTAACTGCCAAAATACAATGTGCCTCACAGTTAAAACAGGGGGTTGGGGACGGAGCCGCAGACATTACACACTCTAAAAAGTGTTTGCTAATTAGGCCTGCTGTTGTGGTTTTCTGTCTAGTGCTGACATGCTGTGTGCACTTACTACACCTAGGTGTCGCGGTGCAATACATGAACAACATCTTTGTATCCCGTAAATGGGAAAACGATGAGCATGAATTGGAACAGAAGCTGAAGTTCTACAACTCAGTCAATGGGCCACTTCAGCTGCTGCTGTTTCCTGAGGGCACAGACTTTAATGCCAAATCTAAGGGCAAGAGTGACCAGTACGCAGACAAGAATGGACTGCCTCGCTACGAATACTGCCTCCACCCACACTCAACTGGGTTTGTGCATCTTGTCCAGTCGCTTCGCAAGGAAGGCCTGGAGGCAGTGTATGACATCACAATTGGGTTTCCTGATGCTCTTCCAAAGACAGAATTCCACTTTTTGAAGGGTGTTATTCCCAGCGAAATTCACTACTACATTAAAGAGTACAACATTGATTCTCTGCCTTCTGAAAATGAGGCCTTGGTATCCTGGTGTGCGCAACGGTGGGCAGAAAAGGAAGAGCGACTGAAGCAGTTCTACCAGAACAGGGAGTTTTCAGAGACGAGTGAGCCTGGGGACAAGCAGGCACGACCCCACGAAGTTATCGTACATCACAACATGTTTAACGTTTTCTTTGCGCCGCTTTTCTACATTGCCATAGCAGTGTTCACAGGTTACCTGGCTTACACATGCCACTATGTCATCTACTATGGCGTCCTCACCATATGTTGGTCTGTATACCATCTGGCACTGAGAGAAGGACTTGACTATGCTACAATGGATATGTACTACAAGAGGAAGTCTGCAGCTATTGTGTAGCAAGAAAAGCGCAGTATGGACTTGCTTAGAAAATGTACTCCAATTGAGTGGTTATGATGTCCCATTCCCCCAGACTTAACACGTATATGCTTCATTCTTCGTTGTTTTCTTGTCTGTACTTGTAGTATGTGGACATCATTTTAGCAAGTGTATTTTTCAGTGCAGGAGTTGTTCTCCCTTCATCGCCTGGGGACGAAGAACGAAACCACGAAGTTATCGTACATCACATGTTTAACGTTTTCTTTGCGCCGCTTTTCTACATTGCGATAGCTGTGTTCACAGGTTACCTGGCTTACACGTACTACTATGTCGCCTACTATGGTGTCCTCACCATATGTTGGTCTGTATATCATCTGGCACTGAGAGAAGGACTTGACTATGCTACAATGGATATGTACTACAAGAGGAAGTCTGCAGCTATTGTGTAGCAAGAAACGCGCAGTATGGACTTGCTTAGAAAATGTAATGGTTATTGTAGAATGTCCCATTCCACACGTCATTCTTCGTTGTTTTCTTGTCTGTACTTTTAGTATGCTGATATATGGGATGGACATCATTTTTAGTAAGTGTATTTTTCAGTGCAGGACCTGTTCTCGCGTACTTATCATCGAGGACTCCCCCTCGTCCCCAGTCCGTGCTATCTTTTGCCATGCCCGGCCATATGGCTTCCTAAAAAGCGCGGGAATATTCGCAACACACAAATGCTTACAATTCCAATGCGAAGTGTACGCTACGTGTTTACTGCAAATTCGTAGAGACGAAGCCGTAGCATGCAGTCGGCAAGAATGCTAATCACCTGCAATCACCTGAGGATGTGGAGAAGTGATGGATAATCGCGCTCACACTTCTTCATATCCTCGGCGATTGCAGGTGACATGTTTAACATCCGCATGCTATGGGTTCTTCTCTACGAAATTGCAGCAAACACGCAGTTTACACTTTGCATTGGAATTGAAGCGGTTGCACGTTGCGCACTTCAGTCCAGATTACCGCTCCATAGTATTGTATTATTATTATTACGTAAGCATTATCGCAAATGTACATTGAGAGATAATGTGGTTCTGGGAACGAGACTACCCCTCTTAGCCTCTTAGCTAAGCAGTATGCACCTTTCCTGAGCTTGCAGGGAACAATCGTACAACGTACAGTACCTTAATTAATTATTGCACCTGCATGCTCAACACACGGCTGATTCGTCTCTGTAGCTCATATCTCTGCTCTAGCTTTTAATGTCTAATGTCCTGCATGGGCGTCATCCCGGGGGTACGTTTGTACACCTAGAGATGTACAAACGTACCCCCCAGGACATTAGACATTGACGATTTCTATTTAATTTGCTGTTCAAAATAATTGTGCGCTATACTTGTAGCCTGGCAACAGCTAACACCTGCTTTAGTTGAGAAATCAATTCCTCGCAACAGGAAACAACGTTTTTGTTTTGCTACTTAAGTGCATAGTAAGTGAATAAAGTTACGTCCACGTATAGGTACCTATTAAAGTCGCATACTAAAATGTGATGTTGATGTCATCTTCGTACGATGTTAGCTACATATGATGAAAGGAGGGGGAAGGGGAGGGAGGGGAGGAGAAAATTAAATGGCGGATTAGATGTGTCGGTCACTTCACCTGCTCAACGAAGTGCACGCTGTTATATATACATCTGTCGATACATTATATGTCAACGGGCGAGTGAAGGCAACGCTTTCACATTTTTTAACGCTCGAGCGAAAACCACGCCCATGGAGGGTCTTGATAGAGGAGTTGCATGTGACGTCGCGCGCATCTTACATCACTAAGTATGTTACTATTAATATGCGCTGCGTGGGTACGAGATAAACAATAACCGGACGGGAACGATAGAAGGCGGCGGCATACGCTCACGTGGTACATATTTATAGCGTGCCGTATACATAAATAGCAGCATACATATGATGTAACTAAACAATGCAAGGCGCGCGTGACGTCAATGCAACTCCTCTATAGTTGCAGACACGTCAACTCGCACGGTTTTTTCATGACTTACACGGATTTGGCATCCATTGCGTCTCGCGGGACATGTATTTACAATATACATATCTTAAACCTACATGATTCAACATATGGGGTCGTTTCCGCGAAAAAAGACCTAACGCATGATTTTTCGATATGCTAGAAGTCTGAAATGTCCTCTACACATTGCTTCTTACGCACTGAGAATCGGAGTATCTGTCATTGAGTTGTAAGGCTCTGAATTTTTAATTAGCCATGCAAGCGTTACATTTCTATTGCGAAATTTATAATGTATACGTTAGGTCCCTTTTCGCGGAAACGACCCTGTATGTAGGGGGGAGGTGGTAATTGATGATTTTCAAATTAAGGGTCGTCCACTTGGGGGTTCATTCAACACATTAAGTAAGATTTTTTGTGTAAAAATAATAATTGAAAATAACACCCCGACTTTGCTTAATAGGGGAAAAGCGAAATTAATAAACAATATTGTTTACATACTATGACCATTATGGATACATACAACTTAATGATCCATGTGCATTGGAATGTTCTCAATTGTGTCTCGATGGATGCTAAGTATGGGCAGAGGGTACGGACCATCTCCTGCCCTACAGCAGACCCTGCACAATAAATTGACCCATTATTCTACTGACTTACAGCTTTCTCCAGACTCAACCATCTTGTAGAAACATGCCATTTCAACATGTGGTAGGGGGAGGTAAAAAAAAGTATTTTTTACCTCACCATATGTTGAAATGGCATGTTTCTACAAGATGGTTGAGTCTGGAGAATAATGCATAAGTATGAAAGCCTCAAAAGCTACTTCTTAAGCAATGAGGAACGACATGCTAGATTTATTTGTCTAGCTCACTGATTTGAGGATCTCAGCAATGACAGAAGTCTATCTTTTATTTTTATCAGTCTGCACTTTAGCCTTTTGTTCAAGTTAATAAATTCCTACAGCTTGATAATCCATTGATATCAGTGGAGCATCATGTGCTTAGTGATATCAGTGGAGCATCATGTGCTTAGTGATATCAGTGGAGCATCATGTGCTTAATGATATCAGTGGAGCATCATGTGCTTAATGATATCAGTGGAGCATCATGTGCTTAGTGATATCAGTGGAGCATCATGTGCTTAGTGATATCAGTGGAGCATCATGTGCTTAGTGATATCAGTGGAGCATCATGTGCTTAATGATATCAGTGGAGCATCATGTGCTTAGTGATATCAGTGGAGCATCATGTGCTTAGTGATATCAGTGGAGCATCATGTGCTTAATGATATCAGTGGAGCATCATGTGCTTAATGATATCAGTGGAGCATCATGTGCTTAGTGATATCAGTGGAGCATCATGTGCTTAGTGATATCAGTGGAGCATCATGTGCTTAGTGATATCAGTGGAGCATCATGTGCTTAATGATATCAGTGGAGCATCATGTGCTTAGTGATATCAGTGGAGCATCATGTGCTTAGTGATATCAGTGGAGCATCATGTGCTTAATGATATCAGTGGAGCATCATGTGCTTAATGATTTCATGAGACAGCCATGTTGCAGATTTTTTTAGTATAAATGTTGTAACGCAAGTTGGTGTTAGACACGCAGCTGAAGTTGGTTCTACCATTAACAAACTGACCAATGGGTACAATATGAATAAAATCAGTCAATTTTATATTGGAGTTTGAGCATCGCTTTATGGTAAAAGTCACTTACTATAAAACTATAGCCTCGTCCCCAGGCCGTCAATTGAAGTTTAGGAAAAATGACGGCCTGGTCTGCTAGTGCGCATGCGCTGGCCATTACCTGAAAAACACGTCAAGGGAATCTTTGGCATCAGATCTTGCAAACAGGCTCAGCAAGGTTGCCGATGTCCCAGTGGCTTCTGAGGATGGTTTGTCCAGGTTCATTTGCATACCTTGCAAAAACAAACTTATGTCAGGAGAGTATTTTAGAACAACAGCCAAGGCTACTTACGAAAAGAACAAAGACCCCACTCTCATTGCCTCTGGTAGTAATTCACAAGTCCAGGTCACAAATAAGAGAACTAAGGATTCAAGTGGTCCTGGGGCATCTCCTCAGACTAGGCAGTGTAGACCAGGGGCTAAGCGGCTGACTCCTGAGCACCCTGGAAGAAGGCTTACTTATCCTGATTGTGACGGTTTACGGAAAGGTTTACAAGCTAAGTATACGATTACGTGTTTTTCAGGTAATGGCCAGTGCATGCGCACTAACATAGTGGCAATGCCGTCATTTTTCCTAAACTTCAATTGACGGCCTGGGGACGAGGCTAATAAAACTACTGAATCTCATATAATATCAGCGAAATATTTTTCTGCACAGTTATCCCAAGTACAGTATTTTGTTTCTAGGCATTTATTGCTTTTCAGTTCCATTTTGTCATGACCCAATCAAATTAGAGTCACTGAAAGATTAATTTATTCCTACCAGTTGTTTGAAGATTGTTTATGAGAAAGCTGCAGTACAAATTGATGATGAGGAACAAGTACAAATTACAAAACTGGATATCATTTGGGACTACCACAGCAACAGAAAAGCTTCAGATGGTGGTCTGCAATTTATTCTCTTAATTAGGTATTCTAATGCTTTTGAAGAGGGTGTATTTTCCATGATTTGAAAGGATAAAACTCCTTTCAGACCAAATCTGGATCCCAATCTAATATCGAGAAGTATTGTAACAACTAAGTTGGCACTCCCCCAAAGACACTATCGCGCGTAAGCCCCAACAATCTAATCGCGGCCAAAATAGTAACTTATAATAAAGCTCATTTAGCGGTTGTCATGAGCTCACGAAATTAATCTCACAATAAACTTCACTAACATAAATGTGCTTATAACTTGGCGTCTCTGTTAAGTGGCTGAGTAATTTATTGCCTCTGGGACGTTAGACGCCAAGGCTGCTGCATTGATCAGCGACTATATGACCAAGGAGGTAAGAATGAAATGGAGACTTGATACATCGGCTTGCTAGCTACTGGTACTCATGTTTAGGCCTATATTAAGAACACTACCATAGACTAGGGTAGAGTAGGTAGTGATCGCCACCTGCGATAACGTCAGGAGTGTTCGCCACCCCCCTGTTTATTCTACAGAGCAACGTTACTTGCGTAAAACTGTGTATGGTACTAACAAAGGAGCCTATTAGGGTTGTTTTAAACTCATAGAAAGATCCAAACTTGTTTTTATGCGCGACTACTCCCCCCTGGCGAATATACCTGACGCTACCCTACGATAGCGCGAATAACCGTTAAGTCAGCCAACTGGACTGCTTTACAGTGTCAGTATTACTTTTCTTTTTTTTGGAGAGAAGTCTCTTCGATCACATCGTGACCGTTTAATGGCTGTCAACATGTTTGCAATATGGGAGAAGTAAGGGCCACTTTAGGGATGAAACTAGTACGCACACAGCAACCAGATCAATAGCATGGCTTGTGACCTTCCGGTTACGCTTATTACGTAATAGTCTCGAACAATCGAGACTATTTAGCTGTCGTCGGCCAGAAATAGTGCCTCCACCGGTGATATTATTTGAATAGACGGTTCATGGCGAAGTCGACGCGTCGTGTAGAGGAATTGGTCCATTCAAATTATTTTTCCCCTAAATTTCCACTCGGTTCGTCTTCATTCTCCAGTAAGTTTGCAGTCATAGAGTGTGGCGTGTGCACATGTAGGTTTATCGTTATCCTTTGCTTAGCTAGGCTACTGAGCATGTGTGCGGTAAAATCATAGGGTATTGAATAGGTCGCTTGCTTCAAAGGTTGCGCCCTGGCTACAGTATAAAAATGTGTTGACTTATTGCGTCTTTTATCCGTAGCATACAGCCAGGGCGCTTTGAAGAGATTCTGACGGTATGTGTTACTATTCATGGTATGTGTTTGAACTGTTGAATTTACGATAGTGTGAAGACCCAAGAGTGAAAGAGCTAATCAACGCTAACTTGTAAAAAAAAAGATGTAAAGACATAAAATAGGAGGTATTTAACAAACGCCTGTTGATGATGAACAGTGTACTCTTCTGTTCCTTGCCCTGTACTAACAAAGGTAAACACAAGCCAGATGATGGTCTGTAATAGTTTTCTTTCCTCCACTTGGTTTGGTCCACATAGGCAGGTCAGCATTGGACTGGGTAGAGGCAGTGAACAAAGTCAAGAGGAAGATGGATGTTAGTCCCCTGTTGAGTTTAAAGTCCCAAAGCAGCCACCAGAGGAGCATAAATCACCCATCAGGCAGTATTGGGGACTGTTACCATTCCCCTCATCCCCTCTCCCACCACCACCCACAACTGCACCAATCATGACGACGACACCCTCATTCCCTCTGAAGCTCAAAGCAGCCGTGCCCTTCTGATCACGGCCTCTGACTGCTTCCAGGCCCAGGACTACAACAGGGTGATCCTCTTGCTCGAGGACGCCTCCTCAACACTACCCTCTTCAGACACAGAGACAGCCATCCTCCTCGGCTGTGCACTGGCCTACTACAAGATATGGGACTACAGGACATCCGCAGCCAAGTTCAGGCATCTCGAAGACTCTACATCACCCGACGTTCGGTGTCTCGCCTGCATGTACCTCGGAGACATACATGGTGCCACAGGGGATCACTTGGAAGCTTCCTCTTACTACGGCAAGGCTGCCTCATGCCATACCCCAACCTCCACTATCGCCTCCCGGTACAGACTCCCGATGCCCTCTCTCTCCTCGCTGTACCTGAAGCAAGGGGCCAGCCTGAAGAGGGCGTCCAAGATCATGGCAGCCATCGAGGCATTACAGCAGAGCCATCGCCACAGCAACCGATAACAAGGAGCGACACGCGGCCTACACCGGCCTGGGCACCCTTCACCACACCCTCGGGGACCACGCCTCTGCAGTGCAGCAGTATGCGCGAGCCCTTCACTCTGGCGGAGGGGGAGGGGGACTTTGTCTCCATCGCACACGCACATGGGAACATCGGGAACGCGTACGTGGGTCTCCACCAGAAGGACAAGGCCATTTCCCACCTGCAAAAGAGTCTGGATCTGGTACTGGAGCATGATCCTGTTCCCCAGGCCATCGGGAGAGCGTACAACAACCTTGGGACAGCCTACCAGAGCATGGGGGAGTGGGACAGAGCCAAGGAGTACTACGAACTGGCGCTCGGGCAGTGCATCTACGGGAAGGATCTGGCAGGGCAGGCGCGTGCCTATGGTAACATGGGCAACATAGCCATGTTGAAGAAGGACTATGAGAAGGCCTGTGATCTACTTCACGGAGACCTTGCAGATAGCAGAAGTCTCGCAGGTCAGCAGCGATCTGGCGATTCAAATTACTGCCCACCACAACAGGGGATGCTGTTTGTGCGAGAAGGCGAGGGAGATGACAGCTGTTGCTACTGTTGACAGCCATGTGGCACAGATCACTTTCCACGGCCCATCTATGATGCGTGACAAGAGCGTCCTGAATGAACTAGTTCGGAAGCTGTACGAAGAGGCCCTAGAAGACCTTAGGCTGGTGATTACATCGTACGAGACGACACTGCAGAGCATCAAAGGGTCTGGGGAGGGACTTGGACTCTCTGTGTCCCTTGCGGAGAACAACTCGCGCACCTTCCACTTCATCCAGGACTGCCTTTGTGCTCTGGGCAGGCACTTTGAGGCCCTGGTCTTCGCGGAGCAGAGCCGCTCGCGATCCCTCGGGGAGCTGCTGCTGAAGAAGAAGACCTCACAGGAGGTTGGGCGGACGTACTCATCACCCCTGTCCTTTGAAGACATGAGGAACATAGTCTTGGCGCAGAGCAAAGACGTGGTTTATCTTTCATACACTGGTACCTACCTCCTGGTGTGGGTCCTCTCACCATTGCATGGGAAGGTCAGTAGCGAACATGTTTGAGGTCAAGTTGAGCGGGGTGCTCTTCAATGGGAGCGTGTTGGAGGCTTTCCTCCACAACACTATGTCGGAGCACATTGCAAACAGCTCACTGGAGATGTTTGAGCATTGCGACTACTCACAGCCATCCCCCCTCCACCCTCTGCACAGTGTCCTGGTCCAGCCTCTCCTCTCTGTGCTCACTGCTGTCCACTCAGGCCACCTGCCCCAGGAGATCGTCCTCGTGCCCGATAGCAATACCCTGATTCCATTTACAGCACTCCTTGGTTCGGCCGGGTTCGGATTCCTCGGTGATGGCCTGCAGTTCCGCGTCATGCCCTCCATCCTGGTGAATGGGGCTGATGCAGGAGGCCGCAGCCTCTCCTCACCCAGGTCTCCATCCCAAGGGACAGTCCAGACTTCTGCATCGTCGGAGATCCGGCCATCCCACCCTTCAAGCACAACGGAGAAGACTGGAGGATGGGTCCGTCTGCCTCATGCCCGGAGGGAGGCCAGGTGGGTGGGGCACATCCTGATGGGTGGGGCCTTGCTGGATGACAAAGCCACCAAGTGGAAGGTGGTGGACATGCTGGAGAACTGCCAGGCTGGTCCACATAGCCACCCACGGAGGGAGGGCTAGCGGGTTTCTGGCACTGGCCAGGCCCAGTAGTGGGTCTGGGGACTGTCTTGTTGATGGCAGTGAGGTTCTTCTTCTACCAAGTGAGGTGGAGCAGATGAACATCAAAGCGGCCTTGGTCGTTCTGAGCAGCTGTGACAGCGGTCGTGGAATGGTGCGTGCGGACGGTATTATTGGGATGGGAGGGCCTTCCTCCTTGCTGGTGCCCAGTCCGTCCTCACCACTCTGTGGAGGATCCCAGACTGAGAGTGCAGGCATGTTCATGCAATTCTTCTACCAGTACCTGGTGGATGGCCTGGGCACCACCCGTGCCCTCCAGAAGGCCACTCTGAGTGTGAGATGCTTCAGGAAGTACTCCCAGTACACACACTGGGGAGGGTTCCAGCTGATCGGGAGGGATGTGCAGTTTGAGGTGGAGAGGAGCCCGCAGGACAAGCAGGTGTGTCTGCTGTTGGGACGAGGTAGCCACGCCTTCCCTTGCTTGGACCTCCTTGGCAAGATGGAGGGAGCTCTTCTGGCATGTCCTGGTGGTGGGGATACACCCTCAGATGTGCAGGTGAGTGTTGTGACTGTGTGTGAGGTCATAGGTCATGGTCAGTGTGACATCACAACTGAATGTCATTGTTGTGCCCACATCATGTGAGTTACGGTGAGGGGTCAGAAAAGCATCATCAATCATGACAAAAACAACAATTAACAGCTAATTGGTCATCTTTTTAATAATTTTTAGCATGTGGTATGAGGTCATAGGTCATGTCTTTGTGACATCACAATAATGTCATTGTGCAGCTATCATGTGAGGCAGGTCAGTCATCAGTATAGTACCCCTACCTCTATATCAACCTATCAAAATATGCCCTATTCATAGTGAGGGTTTTGTGTTTCTAGCGATCGCCTCAACACACTGCTAATGAGATTCACTTTGTGAACTCATTAGTGGTGGGTTGAGGGATCGCTAGGAACACAGACAGAAACCTAGCCTAACGTCACTATGAAGAGCGCATATTTTCCCACACGTACTGTACCCTCATATCAACCTCATGGTATACGGGGTTGATATAGGGGTAGATATACTATAACACAATGAAAAGTTAATTGGTTTAGATTAATAATAATTGATCTTTACTGCTCTTCACCTAATCGTGAAGAGTGTGTTTTGTTGGAATGTGGTCATCTCTCTTCTCTCCCAATGTATCTTATCCAGATTCTCCATTTTTGTTCTGGCCTCAGTCCTGAGGAGCCAGTTATTGATTTCATTACCAAACACCACACCCACTTCAGAGGAGGTATATTCTGGGTGAATGGTAGCTCCAAGTGCCAACTTCTAGCAGCAGAAAAGGAACTGTTGACGAGCATGCCTTCATCACTATGGAAACAAGGAAACTCAACAAGTGCCCCTCTCTCTAACCCCCTCCCCGTGACCCCTCCCACTGAACCCATGCTAATCGTCCTTGACAACGTTTGCACCGAGGTGACCTCTGAACCCATGCTCTCGATCCTGCGCAGCTGCCACGCCCACATCGTTGTGCTCACTTCTCGTCCCGTCGAGGTGGTGCGAGAGGAGGTTCACACCAGACTGGGCAGGGGGTCCAGTGTGCACGTGGTGGAATCCCTGAGCCCCCTACAGGCCACTCGGAGGCTCGTCTACGCGCTGCAGTCACGTGGGCGCCTTGTTCCCTCCAATCAGGAGCAGGATACTCTGGCACAGCTGGCCGACCTGTCCCGTGGATCACCTGACCTGCTTGACGCCTTTGCGTCTTTGCTGTTGGAGCACAGCGGCTTTGTTGGGTCCGAGGGTAACAGAGGGTTAACAGATGAAATTGTGTTGCCAAGAGGCGATGTCATCTGTCTCGAGTCCAGAGACTGGTTTGCAGATGTGTCTCACCTCCTTGTCGAAGGGCTTCCGCCCAAGCTCTGCCCAGCCCGACCACGCCCACCTGACTCTCGAGGACCAACTCGTCCTGTCCAGCTTGTCCCTGTTTGGGGAAACCCCCATCCCGCGTGTGGTGGTCGATGCAATTGAAGGGATGGTGGGAGTGGCCTCACCTTGCAGTGCCTCATGCCGCACGGTGGAGAGGTTGAAGGAACTCCATCTTGTCAAGCAGTATCCCTCTCTGTGTGTGGTTAAGCCATGTGCTTTAAATGGAGAAGGGCGACCCGTTGTATTACTGCGTGTGCCAACCCTAGTAGCCGACGCCATCTGGAGTGTGCTGGACGATGGAGGACAGGTGATGGCGGTTGCCGTGGCGCACAGGGCCCTGAGGGAGGCATGTCGGCACGTCCCCATTGAAGATACGTATCTGTCGTCCCTGTGTGCAGGGTTGGGCGTGGCTCTTGCGGAAGCTGCAGTGGGTGTGCCCAGGCTCACTCCTGAATGCTATGCCGAGCTGTGCCAACCTGTGGTCTGTGGGCGTGTTGAGGAGTAGGGAGAGTGAAGGTGTGTTGGGGAGTAGGGAGAGGGAACTGTGGGCATGTGTATATGAGAAGACCACCATATGTCATACCTGAAGAGGCAACATACTTGTCCAGTGGACATGAATAAAATAGTTGTCAGAGTTCTGGATGTGGGAAGGCATTGAAACAAATTTCGGGTATCTGAAGACACGCACTTATACAGAAGAGAAGTGTTCAGAGTGTGGAAAGGCATTTGGACAAAGTGGAAGTCTGAAGAGGCATATGGTTGTCCATACTGGTGAGAGAATTACACACACAACACACACATATGCGTATACACAACACACATGCACTGTTCCATTCTCAAGCTCCATCTCTTTCGTCCACAGCTGATACATACCTGGCATAGAAATGTCATTGAGGGATCTAAGTTACAGGAATTTAAATGAAACAATAAAGAACTTCATCAGATGTGTTTGTATTTGTGTTGATACTATTTTTTTCATTACTTATGTCATAATCACATTTCAAAAAGGTACAATGCTAATTTTGACCACATTTATCTAAAGGTTGGTGTTTACAAATTGGGATTGTTTCCATGAAAAGGGACCTAACGCATGTTTTTTTTTGCAGATTCCCATTTTTTTTTATATTCTAGAAGTTTGAAATGTCCTCTACACATTAGATAAAAGCAGAGTGCTCAGGGAAACTCAGAACTTACACCCTCACTCTTCGGGAGAGCCAAAGAGTAAGGGTGGCACCATACATAAGATCATCAAGAGGTTCTTGTTACTGTTGTGCGGGTGTAGGACACTCATCAGATAGCTGTTATCACAAAGGGCAACAAATGTGGAGGGAAGGCCATTTGGCAAGGGTATGTCGGAGCAAAACAAGAGGTAGCAAGGCAGGAAAGGAAAGGGGGCAGGAAAGGGGACAGGAAAGGGAACAGGAAAGGGGACAGGAAGGGTGATGCACATAATGGGTGCATATGAGGAGAACACAACACACCAACTCAGATACGGAGGTTCACATGTTAGGTTCCAAAGACCATTACAAGAAGTTTTAATGATGCAGTTGAAAGAGTAATGGCAGTCAGGTTGAATTTGAGCTTGTCATGGTATATCCCTGAGAGTATAGAAGTGATGAAGGAAATACCAATTCTGGCTTCATCTGTGGTGCTTTGACAATATGATGGCAGCATTCTACCCAGAGATGGTGGCACAAGTGTCAAAAGGGGAGCAGATAGCCTCTGCATGCTTTGTCATCATAAAGAATGCTGATTTGCAGCTACCTTTATTGAGATGTGATTAGCCACGAATATTGAGGTCTTGCAAAGGGGGGATCCCAATACATACCCTTCGTTCTGCAAACTGGAGGTGGTAAGGCAAGGATTAGGTCGATTGAAGGGAATCAAGGCAGAGATTGAACTCAAGAACGATGCAAGGCCGCGTTTCTGCAAATGTAGACCAGTACCGTTTACACTACGGGTCCAAGTTGAAGAGGTGATTCGTCAGCAAGTAAGGGAAGGTGAATTAATAAGACCTGTGATTTTATTTTTTCTTGGCTATGACTATAGGAGCATGAAGCCAACCTTCACAAGGTGTTCCAACATTTGCGAATAAATCTGTCCAAATGTTGTTTCTTTCAGAAATCAGTAGACTACCTGGGTCGTCATATCGGCATAAAGAAAGGGTAAAATGGATCCTAGCAGCACCTGTTCCAAGTAACAAGTCCGAATAAACTCTTTCCTCGGACTGATGACACATAACGCCAGGTTTTTACCAAGTTTGTCAAAACTCCTGCATCCTTTATATGGCTTAATAAGGAAGGATACCAAGTGGTCCTGGTCAAGGTAACAAGAATCAACTGTCAGGCTAAGAAGCTCGTGAGTGAAGCAACAACATTGGTGCATTATGATGCTACAAAACAATCAGTGATGCGTTGTCTGTAGGTGTGGGGGCATGTCTGATGTACCTCTCGAATGGTCAGGAAAGGCCTGTGTGTATGCATCATGGACATTATGATCTCTTCTGGTGCTTTAGTGTCATACTGTCCTTGCATGTACATTTATCAACAATAGAGTAATTTGTTTATTTTATTGAGGGTTAAGTGGAGCATATTCTATTTTGTTTTTTGTTTTTGTTGAAATTGTGTGTTATGAACAGATTGGCTATTCTTGATTTAGGCACAAAATAATGTAAATCAGATGCTTTTCTCTCTCACCAACCTTCCCACAACCATGTGTTTTACTAGCTCCTTATTGGGTATTTCTACACTCTCCATCTTTATTTTCAGAGTGATTAAGGCACAACCTATCTTGTGCCTTCCTATTGTTTAATGCGTGATGGTTGTGCTCTCCTCACCTCCTCCCCCTCCTCCTCCTCCTCCTCAACTCCAACTCCAACATCAACTTGAGCTAGGAACAGTTTTGAAGACCAGCAATTGTAACAATTACCTCAGTTCCTTTAGGGTTACTGACATCAGAGATATTTTATAGGCTGTATAATCCTGCAAGAGATCCATAGTGCAAATAAAAACACACACAGATACACCGGTACAACTCTATATTTAGGCAAATACTATTAATTCAATAAGATTTATATTCTCGTAAACGGTTAAGTAATTATATCATAAATCAAAATATTCTCTAGTATCCAAAATTATTAAAGATTAAGGTTAGAGCTTATTAATTATGCATAAGCAGATATGAATTGCAGTAAACATGATTAATTTCAAGTCACCATGTTCAATAGTAAGTTATTAAAATTTAACATCATTATTCAAGTAGATATAATACCAAAACATACACTAAATGACAACAAACGAACTAGCTGTGGTACCAGCAACATGCAAGGATGGCATGAGCATCTTGTCGCATTAGCACAATGCTCAGTCGGATGTGAAGTCATTAAGTGTTTCAGAGACTGATGTGTGGTGTTGTATGGCCAATCTCCTTGCAATTCTGTTGAATACCTCAAATGCCTCATTCCCCGAACATCCATAGCCTTCTACAACCAATGGAATCAGAGCCTTTTCCTGTCTGCACATGCTGGGTCATTTTTGGTGTGTATTTGTAACTCTCTAAAGCCTACTGCTAATCCTGAGGTCAAACTCACTAGTGACACAGCACTTGGAGTCATTGAGCAGATGAAATACCTTGAGATCAATAGTGGTAGAATGAAAGAGAGACCGGTTTGGGACAAGGATGTCAGCCGGGTGAGAGCGGTCTTTATTGAAGCCAATACCACATCATTTTTCTAGCTTTTAAAATTTATTCAGGTTGAATAAAATATTTCTAACATGTTCACTAAGTAAAAACCACTGTTTGATTTGGTATCAAAATTATGCGATAGTGAGTCATTGTAAGTCAAAGTTATGCGATAGTGAGTCATTGTGTCAAGAACTGGACCTTTGTTGGTTGTCACTGGTTGACAGCATTTTATTTCTTTTGTTGTTTCTTGTGTGTTATGTTGTCAACAATAACCATTATAATTTTTAATTTAATTAATTAATGTTATTGTGTAGTTTATAAACCTCCACTTGATTAAAACTTGTTGTACATTATTAGATCACATTAAAGTATTTGATTTAATATTACAATTATGAATGTAATCAAATTTTGATAACATTGTTGCCTTCATTCAGTATACATACACAATCGAATATACATTTCTGACATGCATTAGGCAGAAATTCAGCTCCCTCCCAACTGTGATTGGTACAGCATGTGATTGGGCTAGGGGTATGAGTCTGGCACCTTAGGGTAAGTGTTCATTCTAAGCTTGCTGCAAACTTTTCCCCTTGGTTGTGTGGATGTCTGGTATGGTGGTGGTTGTCTGGTAAACAGTGGAGTTTCTTTGACCACTGAATAGGCCATGGCTGTGTATAAAGTGCTTGTTGAGGTCCTGTTGTATGATGTAATCGTTTCAATATTTGAGCGCTAATAGCCATGCCAATTTCCCGCCAAACGTCTGAAATATGGCGATTCGTCTGTATCACAGTTATAAAAAAGAACTATCTGTTTATCCGCCTGAAGCTCGTTTTTTCAGCAATAGGGAACTCGAAGAATTTGTAAAATCTGAGGGGAAAAGGGACATTTTTCAAGATGATAATGGAAATTGCACTATGTATGGAGTACGAGTAGATCGGAACGAAGAAACGGATAACGACCGAACCCAAAGGTCGCTGGAATATCTTTGTTCTGGTTCGAAGGAATAGAAGAAGCGTATATATATGCTCATGAATGTATGGTGGGCGGAACCAAGGTGGTTCCGCCTGAGACAGAAAGTTATCGACAAGATCGACGATCGTCTCCAGCGACAAGAGGCCCAACAAAATCTTGATTCTGAGATACCCAAATGCTTTACATCCGTAAACACCACGGAAAAGGGATGCTCTAGATTGTTGACAGATCGTTCAATCGCGAATCCGAATGGTGATGTTGTATGCCAACACGCCTATCTATATCCTGTCCGAAGTGACATTCCTGTGACTGAATTTAACAAGTATGCTTTGTGTGAGAAACCTGAAAATGAATGGACGGTGTGCGCATATAGATTTAAAACGAGTGCCGAATCTGTTGACTTACCAGATGTTCCAGATGGCGAGGTTGATGTTGCGTGCCTGCATCTGCAACACATCATTTCATCCAGTTCTATTGCCATGGAACAAAGATTTCTAGCAGCCTGCTTACAATATTTTATTGCATACCACTGTAACACCTTTCAGGAGCATCCAAACCAGATTGTCTCAATTGGCAATGGAATAGTAGCAGACTTGTTTGTCGAGGCTGCTAAATTGCGTGAGCAACAGAAATCCAACCCCTATCCAACACCTGAACTGGATTGCTTGATTACATGTGCTCATAATTTCACTGAACGTAGCCAGCTGCTCATCCTTCATTTTGTCTATTGTCTTGCTGTTGATGCAGTTCATACAGGAGCTTCAGCCACTGAGAACCTTGACAATGAGAGTTGTGCTGCTGAGGTGCTTTGTACATGTGCAAAAGAGTATCTTCTTGTGGGTATGAAATCTCATGTATGGAGGTATGTGTTCAAAATTCCCTGATGCTCACATGTTTCTGTTCTCCTCGTGTGACCAAGCAAGTAATCCTCAATTTGAGCACCAATCCTTTGTTTACTGACAAGTACACATTTGAATTGGATGGTGCCAACTGTCATCTTGAGAAACCAGTGGACATCATTCAGTCTGGTGATGAAAAAGTGGTGAACGTTGTTAAGCATGGGGATGAAAAAGTGGTGGATGAAATTTGTCTTCGTGTAGAGCTTCTCAAGTTGAAAATGTATTGTCCCGAAGATTGTTGTGATCAGCATATTCCAGATCGCTTGTACAAAATTGCTGTTCAGTGCAATGGTATAACAAAGAAGGGGAAACGATGCAAGAACAAGCCATTGGATTGTGTTATCTCCATAAAGATCAAAAGGAGTGTGGATATTATTAGATAGGCACTTCTGGTGTATGAGTTAGTATAATTGACATTGGCAGTTGAACAATTATAAAATAGCATTTGCAGTTGTAACTGTTTGCTTGTATTGCACATTCATTTACAACAAACCATATGTTGAATTGTGTTACAGTCCAATTACCCGCTTTTATATATTTGGCTACTTGTTATAAAGTGAGTTACCTAACCCAGTTCAAAGCCAGTGGCCTGTGGGCAGTTCTACCAGTAGCTAGTGGATGGCCTGGGCACCACTCATGCCCTACTCTGCTTCAGGAAGTACTCCCAGTACACACACTGGGGAGGGTTCCAGCTGATCGGGAGGGATGTGCAGTTTGTGGTGGAGAGGAGCCCGCAGGACAAGCAGGTGTGTCTGCTGTCAGGATGAGGAAGCCACGCCTTCCCTTGCTTGGACCTCCTCTTTTGGAAACACACTGTCTGTGGTGTGAGATCATAGGTCAGGACATCACCCCACATTTGATGTCATTGTTGTGGTCATGTGAGGTAGGGGGTGAGATTCAGAAAGCATAATCAAATCATCAATTAATGATAGTCAGCTAGTTAATTGGTCTCTTGTTAATAATTATTATATATTAGTCAGTTTCACAGCTGATGATCTACGTACTGCTCTTTACGTAGTACTACTGGGAGCAGTATAATAAATATTGTTACTAGCTTGATCAATGTAAACGTATCATAGGCCCTGACCTACCCCAATCTGCAATGATAGGTAGGTACAATAATTTCATCGCCATAGGTAAAAATCAAACAGGTCTCACAGGCCTACTTTTCCATCAGCACAATGTTGCATATCTAGTTGAATACAGTGAATTAGACGAGTGTCATCAGATTGCTGTTCCCAGCCCTCTCACAATAAGTACAAGTACATATTGTGCTTCACATCCTACTCTTCCCAACGAGTTGGGTTCATTGAAAGAGTGTCGAGTGGGAGAAGGTGAAATTTGACGACTGGGATTCGGAATGGGGGTGAAAAGTTGGCTTTGTTAGGGTGCTAACTCGCTGAACCCTAACAGTAATATTGCGCTTCCATGTCGCAGGGCATATGGTTATTTGCGACGCACTCGCATCATCCTCTAGCTAGTCGTGTAATAAAGATTCTAACCCTTCGTCTTAATCCTGCTACGCCCACTCAGCTACACTACACTATACTATATAATAACGCTAGCGCAGAAGTGACGATACTTATTGTGTTGAACGCGTCACATGTTTACTTTGTATCTTTTACCGACGCATTGATTTCATAACCATTATTACACGTCTGTAAGACTCAAAGATCACTTCACTGAATCAAGTAGTGCTCAGCTATACCAGTGAACGAAATGAACGAAATGATTACCGGCCGAATTAAATATTCGCAATTACATGGCCTCCAGTGGCGGATTTAGGGGGGGGGGGGGGGGGGGGGGGGGGGGGGCGGGGCGTGGAGGGCGCACGCCCCCCCCCTCCCCCCCCCCCTCTAACATATGGATGACAAAAAAATCATAACAAGTTAACCTTTGCCGGCATGTATTTTAAGTTCATTCACGCGCGCGTGTGAAGTATACCTAGGTAGTACGTAGGTAGGTACACGTAGATATTTTCTGTGTGCCAAACAAAGGTATCGGACCTGAAGCGGACTGCCCCCCCTACTTTTCGCATCGGACCTGAAGCGAAGCGAATGGCCCCCCCCCCCCCACTTTTCGTATCGGACCTGAAGCGAATTGCCCCCCCCCCCCCCCCCCCCACTTTTCGTATGGGGCCTGACCTTAAGCACCCCCTCGCTGAAATCCTGGATACGCCACTGGCGCCCCCCCCTAACTCTAAATCCTGCGTCCGCCCCTGGCCTCCACGTTCTGTTTAGTAACGAATGGAGTTTGAGCTACATACAGGAGAAGAATAAAGCGAAATGTGTGTCGGCCAGTTACATTCTATCATTTGTGTACACTTACTGCATATTTTCCTGCTCGTGTTTGGACGCGATCGCTCGTTTTGTATCGGTCGCGCGCGTGTATAAAATACGGTACGCAATGTGGTGCAATGTGGTGCAAGCTGTTTCTTCAGTCGGAGTACAAAGTAAGGTTTTTTTTTTAATTGTGTTTCTTGTAATAAAATGTCGTTGTTTCCAGCTAGCGTTTGAAAAATGATGACAGCAGTTAACTCATTTTGAAGTAAGTTCTGATTATAGCGCGCATCCCTGCATACGTACCTAGCTGGGGTGTTGGAGGTGGTGTGTAGGGTGTGTAGGTGGTTGGAGTGTGTACTAGGATTGTAGGTGGTGTCGGGTGTCAGGGTTGGAGGTATTATGTAGGGTCTTATACTACACACAGTCAGTCTAAAATAGTCTATGACCACCACTATTCATAACCAGTGGTCGATCTTTGGTTCTATTTCCACAAGAGGAATTGGTGGGAGATGATACCATAGCAGTGATCAAAAAGAACGTCGTTCTGCACAGGTGAGAGAAAAAACTGGTGGTCATGCTGGCTGGTGATGGAAGGTATGGTTCGAGGTGTGAGTGTGTGTGTGTGGTGTGTGTGTGGTGTGTGTGTGTGTGTGTGTGTGTGTAGTGTGTGTGTGGTGTGTGTATGTGTGTGTTGTTTGTGTGTATGTGTGTGTGTATGTGTGTGTGTGGGTGTGCATGTGTGTGTGTGGGTGTGCATGCCTGCGCATACTGTTGCATGTACCTCCATAATATTTTGTGTGTGTTTGACATTAGAAGTAAACATTCAAAATATTATTGAAGAAAGGAAAGATGCTGCTTGGTGAGGAAATGGGTGTTGCTGGGATGTATGGAAATGAATGATTCTGAATAGCTATTACGGTACTTTTATTAATGAACACAATTGGTACAGGTTGTCTGCACAGATGATATTAGTTATTGATTTGTTTATAGTATGGTCCGTGTGTATTCGTTGTATTTAATTGTAGTAATGTTATTTGAACAATATATGTAATTAAAAACTATAAATCATGTATATGTGTGTATATTGAAATATAATAATCATTGATATAAAAAATAATTATATAATTATGAAAGAAATATTGAGCACATTGTTACAAACTGTGAAATGTTCCTTTTTACTGCATTTAGAATGCTGTGAACATGACTGACTGACATGGCTGACTGACTCCTGCTGCCGTAGTCTCGTACCCAGACCCAAAGTTACACAGCCGCAGGTAGATTATATCACCGCTATGCGTAAGTAGGGTCTGGTGAACTGCTGTACTAAATTCTGACCATGGTCATCAGAATTTGGTTACGAGGCACAGCAGGTTTTCTGCAAGAACCAAGCCAACTGAGAGTATGATAGCATATCCGAGAGGTTAGTTAGGAATTTGTGATGGTATGTGGTGACATGCGACAGATTTCTAAGGCACATGGGCCAACTTGCCAGCTTCTATGGTGGAGTTACACTGCCCCTGTGTTTGTGTGTGTGTGTGTGTGTGTGTGTGTGTGTGTGTCTGTGTGTGTGCGTGCGTGTGCGTGTGCGTGTGCGTGTGCGTGTGTGTGTGGTGTGTGTGTGTGTGTGTGTGTGCGTGCGTGCGTGTGTGTGTGTACATGTGTGTGTGTGTGTGTGTGCGGCACCCACACACACACGCACATATGCAACACGCACGCACGCATAAATACACACACACAAACACACACACACACACACACACACACATACACACAGGGGCAGTGTAACCCCACCATAGCAGGTGCACTTCATTTGGTACCAACAGAGACCACAGTAGATTACATACCTCTAATCTGATTGGTTGCCCAAAATTCTGGCTACTTACACTTAGCGGTGATGTAATCCACCCACAGCTGCATAACTTTGGGTCTGGGTACGAGACTACTGCTGCCAAGAAAAGCATAAAGGTAACAGCTTGTGTATCATTATAACCATTCAATCACTGTTCAAAATTACTTGGCAGGATGACAATATTGTTTGAAGATACAGTTCACCCTTAAGCTGCAATGCCTTTTTGGAAGCTGCAGTTCAATATTAACTACAAGTCTGCTATCTTTGTGTCTGTGCACATGGTTGCTGTGTGTACTGTTGTAATTTGATTGCACTACGGAATATATTCACGGGTGTTGCATTGCATTAGAAAAATGGACATTAGATCTCGTCCCCACTTTTACCTACGGGACGAGTAAATGGCTGGTCTCGTACCCAGACCCGTTTACGTAAGCATTGTCGCATAATGTATAAAGCCTAGCCCGCGATGCGTCGCAAAAAGTTCTGCACTGCGCTCGGCCGTCACTTTTTAATAACGTACCAGTATCGGGCGTGGTTTAGGTGTGGTTTATCGCTGCGACGTCGCATCGCGTCGCAGGAATAGAAATTTTTTCTATTCCTGCGACAACCATCGCGTCGCATCGCGGGCTCTTGCGTCATAAGGCTTAATGTTACTACTGCTTACGTAAACAGGTCTGGTACGAGACTATAAATGGACCCTCATTATAGCATGGCATTGGAATGTGGCTTATCTTTTGTAATCCGTTCAAGGTAAGTACAGTAAATATTAGGGTTATGCACCCTTCGAGGACTAAAACGACATAAACGTATGCTAATATACACCATGATATTACGGGCCCGTGACTAACAGCGCTCCATTTAGAGTGTTTGGTTTCACAAGCTTTTGTTCGTTAATTTGCCTGGCATGAGTTATAAACGTATACAGGAGTGCTGGGTGTATCTATGGTTGTCTTTGTTAGCAGACTTATTAAGGCCCTGCAATTACTAGTCTCGTACCCAGACCCAAACGTACGTAACGATGATCATATGACACACGTCAGAGGGTCTGGGAATCGTATGTGTGAAATTATGAATAATCAATGCGTAATGCACGTGGTCACTATACCGCTTCGTCAACATGACTACAGTTTGTCGCACGAACTGTGGTCATGCCGATTACATTTAGTTCAAGTGAAGATGCGCAGCAACGTGTTCGCGGTGAGATGAGACACTACTATGCATTATCTTGTACGTATGGTGGCTAGCTTAGGTTGGTACCATCCTACACTGAAATTAATAAAAATGAGCATTTGAAATCAATTCTCCATGCATTAGAAGGCACTGCCAGTGCAAAGGTTAGCCTATAAACTGCTACCATCAGTTGCTTTCCAACCACTGAGGATTTAAGATTAATGCAATTATGAAATATGGCACTGTGGTCATTATGAAATATGGCACTGTGGTCATTATGAAATATGGCACTGTGGTCATTATGAAATATGTGGTCATTATGCTAGTGAAAAAAAATCATTGTGAGCTTGAATACAAAGTACAGGTGGTTAGTTAATTGTCCTCCCCCTTGTCCTGTAAAACAGGTCTCCTGCATTCACCACAATCATCTGTGTAACGTGTTTGTTGAGTTCTGCCATCGTGCCCACCTTAGAGTGAGGTTAGAGTCAGGCAGCAGTCTTACACCTGACCTAAGCCATACCAGGCCAGCGGATGTACTTGTCTTCAATTGGGAGAGAGGGAAACATGCTGCCTTTGACAGCACAGGGTCCTCTCCCTTAATCCCTTCAATCCCGACAGCAGCAAGCCTGTCTAAAGGGTCTGCAGCAGAGAAGGCTGAGACCAGAAAACATAAAATCAATGACCCTAAGTGTTTGGAGCTGGGCTGGGTGTATACAGCATACCCAAACTATCTTTATATGTACATTTGTACATTTGCAAAATGTATATGCATCTACAGAGCACCATGCACCAATTAGCCAGCTTGAAATTGAGGCAGCAACCTCTCCACAATACACACACACACACACACACACACACACACACACACACACACACACACACACACACACACACACACACACACACACACACACACACACACACACACACACACACACACACACACACACACACACACACACACACACACATATACCGCGCTGGATTGAAGCTGGGTAGTATACATGTGTGTAACCTTGGGTATGCTTTTGTGCTGGTCATGTTTTTAAAGTGTGCTACATGTAGTGCTATGTGTGAGATATGGGAGTGTTGTGGTGTAAGAGAGGAGAGGCTGTTCAGAAGAGAAGGGGGGGGGGGGGGGTGCTATTTTGAGAGCTGACCATGGTATGGGAAGCGGCTGTGTTGGTAGAGTACTCAGCATCTAGGTAGACGTCCAGGTGTACATCAAGGGTCAGATTGGTGGTTTTTGTACTACATAAACCTTACCACAGATGTAGATAAGGATATAACTCAGTGAGTCTGGCAGATCTCCCCATACATGTATTCCAAAAACATAACACTTGAGAGCCTGAAAAAATGCTGCAAAATGGTTGAGTTGCTTCTTATGATTAATAGGCGCTAATCCAGCAGGGTAGCTGTCAATTGAGCGCTCCATCTATGCACAAAGTCAAAACTGGTGTTCAAAACATGTATATGAATGTAGATCACCACGAATTTCTGTCATGAAGGAGCAACTGTCTCACCTTTTATTTGCTGTTGTGTTCAGGTGCAGTTCTTATCTAGCCACAACTGTAAGGTCTGCACCCGTGGTAAGTTTACACAATGCTACACTTGCCACTGCAATTCAGGGAACTCTCTCGTAGGTTGCCTTAGAAGACGAAGTGGATCATTTTTCTAAAAAACCTTCGAACTCTGACGAGACTGGACCTGGGGAGCACACAAGGGAAGGGGATCATCGTTTGAAGGTCTGATGGAGAGTACTGTCTGAGGCTGTATAGTATTAAGAGTGTGCTAGATATGGGGTGTTCACAAGTGATGTGCATTTGTGTTTGACTGTTGGAGGTACTGTGGTTAGGAGAGTAGAGAGGCCATTGAGAAGACACCTTGGAGAAGTGACTAAGTCTAGTAGGGGGAGGGCTGTTTGAGAACCGACCTTGAGGCAACTCCAGATTGCAGTGATCAAGGTTGTTACGTAAACTTTACCACGCGGTATGGGTGCAGACGTTACAATTTCTTATATACTCTCATACATGCTAAACGTTTCGCTTGAGAGCCTGAAAACTGTAAAATGGTTGGTTGTGGATAATTTGTGCAAATCCAGCCAGCTGCGCTGTGCTGTTAATTCTGCCAATTGAGCGTTCCATCTAAGTCCATTTTGAGTACTGATGGATCCAGTGGGCGTCAACATTCCTAATGCTTGGAATTTAAATCAGCGTACGTCAAAAAATTCCAACATTCTGATTGGAGCGTCAACATTCCGACGCACCAGAACAACTTATTGGCCAGACCCACTGTAAGCGGCAGTATTATACATTATAATGGATAATGTTTACGTACATTTGGGTCTGGGTACGAGACTACATCTGGCCATGGTAAGTACAGTGGAAGCTCAAACTGCTGAGCAGTGTTGCCACGGCCAGCGTGGCTGTCCAGTAGCCGTCAAAAATTGCCGATTTTTATGCTGACTGTCAGTGATCGTGAACCGCCAACATGCCTGGCTGTCTGAGCCGGGAACTACGGTGGCCGTTATATATTTGGCAGCTGACCGTCAAAAATATGAGACAGTCATTGTTAATTGAACTACAATTATAGCACACATAATTATACTCTACTTGTTACATAAGCCCATGTGTAACGTGAGAGACAACACAATGAACACATCCCATAAAGTGTTTTGAATAGACCCCTTGCTTGGTGTGATGAATTGATTTACATGTACCTGTCACACTGCCACTTGTTAAGAAGAACTACACCTGTGGGATAGAGGTCATGTGAAGGATGTTAAGAGAAACATTGTATAAAGCTATTTCTGGCACTTATGCAGCCCCCCCCCCCCCCCCCCCCCCCCCCCACTTCAATTATTGATTTTAAATACATTATTATACACGAAATATATTTTACAAATGATACACATCTCTAATATGTGCTACAAAGCCATGAAAACTATGCCCGAACCTTTGTCTCCACATAAACTCGTAAACTCGCCTAATAAGTGCTAATAATTCTCTGTGCGTTCTTTGCAAGTTGCTGAAACCACTTCGAGTGATGCAGTTTTTTTTTTTGAAGGTGAAAAATACCAAACGCTGTGTAGCATTCCAAGGTTAATTACTACCTTACACTCAGCATTTTCCAATTTGGAATCAGCTGCCTTCTGAAGTTTTTGAGTGCTACCTTTCCCTCATATCTGGGTTCAAAACACGGTTTAAGCCATCTAAACATCTTCTCACAGATGCAGCTCTTTACATAAGAATTTGTCTTGTCTGTCTGGTGTTGAGAGAATACAAGCCCATTCTCTATTCTAGGAAGAACTTTTCCGTGTTGCTGATGTGGACATTGATGCTGCCGATGCTCCTGATGATCAGTCTGAAACCCAATCTACAGGAAAAGGTGCAAAGATTGCACATATCCAGAAATTCCAATACATCGAGAGGACATCTATGCATTTTAAGTCGAAAATATTTCCGATTACATCACTGGATAGAGAACAATCGGAAATCATAATGGTTTATATTTTATGGCGTTTGGACTGAAAGGAAAAGTGCTAAAAATTGTCAAAGAAAAGTAATTAGTACTTTCCGTCGCGGTCATTACGTAATGCAGTAAGTCATGCTGTACGTCATGAACTACACAGTATCAGTATTGGATCAGCCTTGTTAAATTAAAAACCTTGGACCAATATTGACGATAAAAAATTGAATCAGTATTGAAATAGACTTCTTCATGTCCAATACTGATGGTGGTAGTTGTACCAATGTGTCGACCACAATGTTGGGACAAGATTGGCTTATCAATATTGGACGCATCATGACACAGTAGTGTTACAAGATTTGAGTATCGTTGCACAGGTACCATGCGCTATGCCAGAGAAATGAGTTGCAACGCGTTATTTTATCCAGCAGAGGCATGGCCATTGCTCTAACCAGTCACCTGAGCAGCACATGCATGTAATCCGATCGCCATTATCATTCGTGCACTTCTTTGCCATCGCGATCGGCAACGGAACCACAAGCGTCTTCTCGGATGGGATGAACCGTGGTTTCACAATGGCCCCTATGGAACCGCTCTGATTCTCCATGCATATACAGTATGAGCACGAGGCATAGTAGTACCTAGACTGTACAAGAATTGTCCGCTCTTTAAGCTTTCATTAGCCACAATCAATTTCAGTGCATTAGACATGTGCTGACTAGTGATACATGTTGGATACAACAAAATACAATGCAGTCCAACACAAATCAGTTTGGTAAGTCATACTTAGAACCAGAGGTTTGGTTAAATTACATTAAAATTAATAAATTTATTTAATAAAGTTTATTAACTGCGGTGTGAAAGAACGAATGATCTCAAAGACATGAAACCCCCATACCCCCTAGCTGGATGGGAGGGGCACCTACTCCCTCACCCACCCCATGCAGTCCCCTTCATAACAGCTGTCTATTACCACTCCACTTCTATCTTTACAGTATGGAAGGACTCCACTGATGAGGGCATCATCATGTGGGCATGTCACATGTGTGCAGCTGCTGGTGGATAGGGGTGCACGCGGGTTGCAAAAAGTACGATTTATAATTCGCTTTTTGAGTAATTTTAATTTACATCATTCAAAACACCGTAATGTCTAATTATCTGAATTGTGTCCAGCATGTATGCCATTTTTTATTTTAGTTATGAAATCATAAATCATTATTAAAGTGCACGTGTTAAAAAACTACACGGAGCGGTGGTTTTGTATTAATATGAGCGGAGCAGCAGCACAAGGACAGCAGCCGCCGCAACAAGCAGCACCTGCGTCAAAATGGCACATACTGCGTTCCCTCTTGTTTCAGATGGCCATCTTTTACTTCGTGACCAGCTTTTTCAGGAAGCAGTCTGCCCCCACGCAGACGCAACCAGACGGTTCGCCAGTAAAGCCAGGCTTTAACACCTTCCCAAACCTGCAGGAGATGGTATATCAAAGGCGCACTTTATTGCTAACAGTGGAGCCATATCATTGTCTGTAGGACCTTCACGTCTTTTTGACGGAATTTCCAGAGTTTGAAGTACAACGCGACCGCAGCTCTGTTGTTTGGTCAGAAGAAGGCCTGCGTTATGGCAACTGGAATGATGGACCCCAGAAGGATGGGTCGCGCTACAAGACATTGGATGTTTCCGTACCGGAAGTATGTTCTTTGAGAGAGAGAGAGAGAGAGAGGGAGAGGGAGAGAGAGGGAGAGGGAGAGGAGAGGGAGAGAGAGGGAGAGAGAGAGGGAGGGAAAGAGAGAGAGGGAAAGAGAGGGAGAGAGAGATTCCAATATGTCACTCATCCCATTCCTGTACTTCAGTCTGTTCAGCAGAATGGGAGCTGGTACATTCATGTGTTTTGTGTGAAGAGTGGCTTCTCTTTGGATCCCAATGATGAAGACTATTCACCCAATGCCATGGCCCACAGCATGAAACGTACGAATGGGCTTTTTGATGTGTTTCAATACCTTTGTCTGTGGCTTTGAGTGTGTGACCTAATTTTCTATTTAGCGATGAACAAATATCGCAAGCGTCGGGTCCACAACACAGCCAACCTCATCACAGGCCAGGCAGAGGTGGCCCCAGGCGCCCTCAAGGTTCCTCGTGGAACAGTGGGGGTGACACCTGACGTGATATCCTACTACCATACAAACCTTACTCTGAACATTGTTGATGATCAGACTGCGTGGACCAAGGGCTCAGTGCCTGTTCCCTTTGACCAATGTGTGTTTTCAATTGATTATATTACCGATATATTTTATTTTTCACTCGTTTGATTTATATGGTCCTAGATATCAAGTTTGATGAAGCTGGAGGCTACTCTCCAGTTGTGTACATCAATGACTACTGGAACCTGGCTCAAGATTATCAACCACTGAATGAGACCACTAAGTACTTCTGTCTTAAATGGAGTGTTTCACCATTAACCCCCTCCATCTCGCATTGTCCCATTAACTCCCTCCATCTCACATTCATCTCGCGTTGTCCCATTAACCCCCTCCATCTCGCATTGTCCCATTAACCCCCTCCATCTCGCATTGTCCCATTAACTCCCTCCATCTCACATTCATCTCGCGTTGTCCCATTAACCCCCTCCATCTCGCATTGTCCCATTAACCCCCTCCATCTCGCATTGTCCCATTAACCCCCTCCATCTCGCATTGTCCCATTAACCCCCTCCATCTCGCATTGTCCCATTAACCCCCTCCATCTCGCATTGTCCCATTAACCCCCTCCATCTCGCATTGTCCATTAACCCCCTCCATCTCGCATTGTCCCATGAATAGGAATGTTACCTTGAATATGGTGTTTGCACCACTCGCGCTGTTCAAGTTCCAGATGTACGTTTCCATGACGAAGCAGAACACCTGGAATACTTGGAGCCAGTCGCTGGGAGGGACAGACCCCACTGACGAGGATCAAGATACCTTGAAGGTTGTGTGTGTGTGTGTGTGTGTGTGTGTGTGTGGTGTGTGTGTGTGTGTGTGTGTGTGTGTGTGTGTGTGTGTGTGTGTGTGCGCGCGCGCGCGTGTGTGTGTGTGTGTGTGTGTGTGTGTGCGTGTGTGTGTGTGCATGTGCGTGTGCGTGTGTGTGTGTAGTGGGATAGGTGGAGGTGTGTAGAGGGATAGGTGGAGGTGTGTAGAGGGATAGGTGGAGATGTGTAGAGGGATAGGTGGAGGTGTGTAGAGGATAGGTGGAGGTGTGTAGAGGGATAGGTGGAGGTGTGTAGAGGGATAGGTGGAGGTGTGTAGAGGGATAGGTGGAGGTGTGTAGAGGGATAGGTGGAGGTGTGTAGAGGGATAGGTGGAGGTGTGTAGAGGGATAGGTGGAGGTGTGTAGAGGGATAGGTGGAGGTGTGTAGAGGGATAGGTGGAGGTGTGTAGAGGGATAGGTGGAGGTGTGTGCAGGAAGGAGTGAGGGAGTGTGACATGTTCTTTGTTTATTAGCAAAATCACAACTGTTAACGAGACATCTTTTGAGGCTCAAAATGGAGCATACATATGGGTGGTTGTGCATCCATTGACTGGAGACGTATGACAGTTGAGGAGACCCACTACGCCATCTCTTGACTGGCCTCCCATCTGGCCATTAGCCAGTCCCCTCCCCCCCTCCCCCCTTCCCCCCCCCACCAGTGGGTCTGTACAGCAGACTCAATGTAACATTCACTCACGAGAGCCAGTCTTGCAAGAGAGCTCCTACATGCCCTCCTGCATGTATTTCATTATCTATGTTCATTCAATTTGGTATAGTGGCACTGGAGGGAAGCTCTGCTGTTGAATTCAGTAAACTGACTTCCCTATGTGGTGTGGGCGTGGGAGGGTGTGTGGGTGTGGGTTTGGGAAGGGTGTGTGTCCCAAGTTGTGAAAAGACATGTGATGATCAATTTTCTACAGCAAACACTCCTGGATACAAACCCTTATCTTCTTGGGTTGACAGTGGCTGTCAGCATTCTTCACAGCGTCTTCGAGTTCCTTGCCTTCAAGAATGGTATGGTGTGTATCAGTACTGTTTATGTTGTTATGGTGGAGTAACAGTGCCGTATTGTAGATGTGTTATGGTGTGGAGTAACAGTGTCGTATTGTAGATGTGTTATGGTGGAGTAACAGTGCTGTATTGTAGATGTGTTATGGTGGAGTAACAGTGCCGTATCGTAGATGTGTTATGGTGTGGAGTAACAGTGTCGTATCGTAGATGTGTTATGGTGTGGAGTAACAGTGCTGTATTATAGATGTGTTATGGTGGAGTAACAGTGCTGTATCGTAGATGTGTTATGGTGTGGAGTAACAGTGTCGTATCGTAGATGTGTTATGGTGTGGAGTAACAGTGCCGTATTGTAGATGTGCAGTTCTGGAGAAGCCGCAAGTCTCTGGAGGGGCTCTCTGTCAGATCGGTGTTCTTCAATGTGTTCCAGTCACTTGTGGTCCTCCTGTACATTCTGGACAATGAGACCAACATGATTGTCATCATCAGTGTCTTCATCGGGCTATGCATAGACTTCTGGAAGGTGACCAAAGTAGTCAACATTCGATTGGACAGAGAGAACCTCATTGCAGGGGTCTTGCCACGTATCGTACTTGTTGACATGCCTTCCTACACCCAATCCTCCACCAAGCAATATGATATGGTAGGTGGGAGGTGTGGCCAATGTTTCTCCTTCCAATGATCTCCTCCTCCCCAGCTTGCATTCAGGTACCTTTCATGGCTTCTCTTCCCCTTGTTCCTGTGCTATGGTGTGTACTCGTTGCTCTACCATGAGCACAAGGGATGGTACTCTTTTGTGTTGACCATGTGTTATGGCTTCCTGTTGACCTTTGGTGAGTTGTGTGTGTGTGTACATTCCATACAACACTGCTATGATGCCACACCTTCCCTCTGCCCACACCTTTGAGACTCCACCCCCACACCTTACACACTCTGCTCCTCATTTGCACTTACCTCTCTCCCAACCCTCTCTCTCAGGATTCATCACCATGACGCCACAGCTTTTCATTAACTACAAGTTAAAGTCTGTTGCTCACCTTCCATGGAGGATGCTCACCTACAAGGCTCTCAATACCTTCATTGACGACATGTTTGCCTTTGTCATCAAGATGCCCACCATGTATCGCATTGGATGTTTCAGAGATGGTGTGTGTGTGTGTGTGTGTGTGTGTGTGTGTGTGTGTGTGTGTGTGTGTGTGTGTGTGTGTGTGTGTGTGTGTGTGTGTGTGTGTGTGTGTGTGTGTGTGTGTGTGTGTGTGTGTGCGCGCGTGCATGCATGCATGTGTAGATGTATTATGTCTGGTATCTGTGTGCATTATGTGTGTGCGTTATATATGTGGGGTTAACAAGCCTGTATACAGTGTATGTATGTGTGTCTGTGTGTGCTTGTTGTGTGTTTGCGTGTGGTTAAGTGTTCATTTGGGCGGGTAATAGAAAGCTTCCACACTAATATGTGTGTGTGCTGTGCCTTTCTCCACCAGATATCGTCTTTTTCATCTTTCTGTATCAACGTTGGATATATCGTGTGGACCCAAAACGTGTGAATGAGTTTGGGACTAGCGGAGAGGACACTACTCCTGTAGAGGCTGAGGCAGAGGGCAATGCCCTTGAAGAAAGGCCTGGGGACCACAGCAGTGAGCAGGGTTCCAAGTCTGCTGTGGATAAAAAGCAGGATTAGCGTGTGTTCACTGTATGAGTGAGTAGGTTGTATCAGAAAGATCTCTGTTCCCCTCTCAGTGTTATTGCAGCTACAGGGGGAGGCGCAAGGATTATTTAATAAATAACTGGCATCCGGTCAGAGATGATATTAATTTGATACATTTATATATCTGATCTATTTTGTACTACTGGGGGAAATCACGGCTGTATGCGGCTGGAAATTCCGTAATTAGGATTTTGGTGTGGTCATCAAATGACTTTTTCCTACCGGGATACTTCAGCTAAGAGGTTTTCTAGGGGCTAAATTTTTGGGGGTAGGAAGATGTGTCCCTAGCTTCGATAGACAGTTTTTCAAAGTCTTGGCAGCCATAACCAGATAGGTTTATGGTTTATGTACACCACAACTCGCCGGTCAGCATTATCCTGCATTTAACACCTCAACTCCTTTTATGAATATTTTGCAGTCGAGTGAAAATAATTAAATAACTGGATGGAATATCCAACAAGTATAGTATGTGTGAGAGATGCATGGTTGTTCGAGGGAAGGCAGCTTCAACCCATAGACAGATGCCAAAGATATTGCACGGCAGGTTCAGGATGCCTTTGGCACTTTGGCATTACCATTGATGCTGCATCCTGCTTCTGCAACTGCTGCATGTGTTCAAAGGCTAAAAGACAACACTGCAGCAGCTAATCAAAGATGCTCCATTTTCACATTCCACTGGAGCAACTATACAAATGAGGACTGCATGGTATGAAAGAAAGTAGCTGAGAGCAAGTGATATACCTTCAATGTGCCTGATAAGATGGTTTGCATATTGGGAATAATGCCCTCCAGAGTGTTGCACCTTCCACTTGCTCTCAGCTTCTCAAAATATAAATATCACCAGCCTCACTCAATGTTCCTGGAATGCAGCCTCCTGCACGCAGTATCTGACACTAATCATCTCATGCAGGAGTCCACTGTGCTGTGAGATCCTTGACCAGCCTCTGGAGCTGATGTGTGATATATACTGTTGTAAACTTTGGTGGGTCAACATCTGCAACCTTACACACAACATTTCTTATTGCCTTTCAGAACCTTGCTGCTATCCCCATTCCAATTAGGAGGCCCAGAATGTGTAATTTTTAAAAAAGCTATCATTAAACACTCTTGAACACTCTTGAGAACGATTCATAGCAACGAAAGAAATGCTGGCCGCGGCATGCCTGTACGATTAAAGAGTAGTTAGATGTCTACTAAAGAGTTCAGTAAGTTTTAATCGCTTCTCTTGTATTCGAGCTCGCGACATGTTCCATCAGTACAGAGATAGTATATATATTATCTCTGATCAGAGGGCGTCCGTTTCAGAGCGCACGTGAATAAATGTATGACACGTGAACTTTACCATCAATAAACAAGACAATGGGGTTGACATCTTTGGCTTTTGTTTGAGCGGAACACAGGTTTAGAACACGTCCAACAAAGAAATCCTACCGTTGCTATGGTAGGTTGCTGTTATCATAGAGGGATTGGAAACGAACCGAATTAACATCAATTAACGCAAACGAGCATTAGCTGTGTATAACACAAAGAGTAGTAGTGACTAGGGCAACTGGTCAACCTTGGCTGCATTTCTAAGCACACATCTACAATCAAAAAGTGTCTTCACTGGAATGAAAGTGAGACTGATTCTGAACAGTAGGATGGAGGTCAGATGATGAGCTCATTGAACCAACTGACAATAATGTTACAGCATCTCGAGGCATGGATACTAGCATTGATCCACGCTTCTCTTCATTCTTACAATGGGCGCCAATCTTCCTCCCATTTTGATAAAGTTAAAAACGTACTCATACTCACATCAGAAAAAAATACATGTATGCAATACAGAGAACACTTGCCTACTTACTGCCACATTCACGTGAATTTTCCTATCAAAACAGAGGCTAAGCTACCCCACAAATGTGAGGTATCCACACATCGGTAAACCCACTTTTAGGGACGCTTTAGAGCCTTTCCCAAAATAGTCAGAGGCTATGACCCTGCTCACACAAGAATACATCCAGTTAGTCATCTTTTAAGGTGTTTTACACACCGTATGTTCCGTTCAATGAGAATAGATCATCCCCAACATTGTGACATGCACATGCATTCTATTCCATTTATTAAACACCTGTTGTGCATGCATGTTTGTACAGGCCACTGATTTGATGTACCGACTCTCTGTGTACAAGTATTCATTTTTGACAACTACTCTGTGTGCATGTTGAGTTCCCATACAACTGGTCCTTCATACATGACATAGAGCCCTCACTTGAGACCATGCATAGATACATGTAGCTATATGCAGTGTTCCCCGGTCCTTTGTACAGTCCTCATAGATTGGTCCTTTGAACATACATCTTGTCAGGATTGGTGCTCTAAAGGTACACATGCAGTGTACACTTGCCCAACACACTGTATACACATTGGTCTCCTAAGCTGTTAAATTGAATAGGATGCATGTGTGAGGGACAGCTGAATGCATGTGGGTGTCCATCATTATGAGTGAGTGTTGTAATGTTTTGCCACATGTGTAACAGACATAGTGCAAAGTGTATATGTAAGTAGTGCACGCTTAAAATGACAAAGATTCATTTACTGAATGCGTATAAGGTGTGTGAACCAGCATGAGGACATGTTTATGTACTCTGTGTCAGCTGTGTGGGCAAATAGAGACTGACGGCAAGTGGTACATAAGTCACACAGCTTAGTTGGAGAGACATACAGAATGATGAGATGTTGAGCAAGGGTTATGCCAAATAGGAAAGCTTTATTACACGCTTGTTCACTGACCAAATAAAGATTATGTGAGTGCGCACGTGCCTTACGCATGTTGTGGTGAATATAGTTCTATTCTTTGCCCTGATTTTATTCTCAATTTATCTGCCTATATGAGGATTTCTGTGTTTCTCTGTTATCATTGCTTGTGTTCCGCTAGCACTGTAAAATGATTCCCTTTGACATCTCAGTTTTCATCTGACTGGTTCTCTGTATATAACATAGAGCCCTCATGACTACACTCTATGTAGGTACTGGTACATGTAGCTATGCATGTAGTGTCCCATAGGATTGTTTCTCTGTAGGCCTATGCATGTAGTGTCCCATAGGATTGTTTCTCTGTAGGCCTATGCATGTAGTGTCCCATAGGATTGTTTCTCTGTAGGCTACATGCATTGCACAGTTGCATGCACACACATATACATATAGCAAAGGACGCGGAAATGTGTACTATATTTGGCATAACCCTTCTACCACAGTATGCAGCACTTGCAGTGACTACTGTCTCTGGTTTTCACCTCACACAGAGCACATGAGCATGCACTCATGCTGGCTCACGCACTCGTATGCACGTGCACATGTACCTGTACAAAGTCTTATTGCATCAATGTATTCCGTTGAACAGCTTATCGCATGTATTCTTGCGCACAGCACATGCATAGCGGTGCACTACACACACAGAGACACGACACCTACATATTATTATACATGTGGAAAAAAACGATAGTCTCTCTATTAGTGATGATCACACACACATGTGTTCTCTGCACATGCATTTTTGATTATCGATTGAACAGCACATGAGGCCACGAGACAGGACTACACTGTACATAGATACATGTAGCAACGTGCACACTGTAGAGTCCCTCTATAGGACTGGTCCTTTGTACATACACATCGTGTCCCTCTATAGGACTGTTCTCTAAGACCAATATAGTACAAGTCTTGGTTAGCAAGCAAGAGGCTTTTTTTAAGCTTTATACACGACTAGAGGGTTATGCGAGTGCGTAGCAAATAGCCTTACGCGCGCCGTGTTGAATACTGCCATGGGAGACTCAAGATTACTGCAACCATTGGAATCCGTTAATTTGGTACGATCGTCTTGCGAAGTGAGAAGCCTCTTCTTTTTTCTCTTAATCTACCCACATAAACTCACCGCCTGGGTGAGGCAAAAATAGTTGCAAACGGCTGCTAGCTTAGTTTAAGGCGGAGAATGGGTGGATGATGGGCGGAACAATATTGTGGAATGGGAGAACGGAACGCGGGTTGCATGCAATAATCGAGCTATAAATTTGCACAGCTGTATCTCCGTAACGGATAAAGTAAAAATTAACGAACAGAACACATCAATAGCGACAGGACCCCTCTACCATACACCGAAATTGATGCGATTTGAACGTTCCTACCTGAAGTTGGGGAGGTTTCGAACCTCATGGGGTATAAGACCTCGTAACGTCGGCACTGTGCTTGTGCAAGACACCAAAGTATATTTTACACACAGAATAATGGTGTAGTATGAAGTGTTGACAATAGTAAGCTGATAGCCTTAACCGTTCGGAAGTTATAACGATTCAAACGCGATGCAACTTTTATATATATATTTCGAACACTTCTTGCCACACCACTTCTCTCTACGAAAATCGATTATGGTGGCTTACCCTTGCTCCTTGCCGACGTTACAAGGCACAGTACCCCGAGGGGTTCAAAATCCAGGTAGCTCCCTGCAGGAATGTCCAAATCACTTCAAAATCGATATGCACGTAAAGGAGTCCTGTCACTATTGATTTCTGCAGATCGTTGATTTTTACCTCTTCCGTTATGGAGATACAGCAATGCAAAGCAAGTCCACGTTTCCCGCTCGAATCGCGCCTTTCTCAGTCCTTGAACCGCTTCCATTCTCCCGAGTGTGACTGAGAAAGGCGCGATTCGAGCGGGAAACGTGGACTTGCTTTGCATTGCTGTATCTCCATAACGGAAGAGGTAAAAATCAACGATCTGCAGAAATCAATAGTGACAGGACTCCTTTACGTGCATATCGATTTTGAAGTGATTTGGACATTCCTGCAGGGAGCTACCTGGATTTTGAACCCCTCGGGGTACTGTGCCTTGTAACGTCGGCAAGGAGCAAGGGTAAGACACCAAAATATATTTTCGTAGAGAGAAGTGGTGTGGCACGAAGTGTTCGAAATAGGAAGTTGATTGCTTAAACCGTTATGGAGTTTTAGCGATTCAAACGTGAAGCATTTTTATAACTTTTTATATATATAGCCACTTTTCATTTTCTCGGAAACTGACCCATATCGTGTCATGTGACCGCTCCGTATCTAAAAATACGTCAGTGTTCGGAAATATCTAAGTGACGAAAGGGTCTGATTTCAGGGCGTTGGTTCTTCTTTTCACGATTTGAATGGCCGCTAACAGCTGTGAAATGGACGCAGAGGCAACACCAAACACAGACGTAGTGATGATGAATGGCATCGAAGAGGCAACGCCAAATACTAACCAGTCCAGCCAACTGTGTGTCGATAACCTGTTGGTTTCGCGACCACGTCCCGTTGGATCTAACCTTCTAGCTCGAGGAGGAGGTAGGCAACACGAGTTGCGCAAAACAATGGGTAAGGGTGCCCGCGTTAGACCTGTTGTACGAGTCTTCGTATAGTTGAATTAATAAAACTAAATTTTCTCGTTGTACGATCGCTTCAGCGCACAGCAACTTTTATCGGTGTCCTATAATTAAGACCACTTAGCTTGGATGCGCAACTTCACGATTATTTGTTTAAACAATCGTTGTAACCAGCTGTGTTTACTATTCTGTCCACATACACACATACACACACACGCACACACACACACACACACACACACACACACACACTGCCCGCGTTAGACCTGTTGTACGAGTCTTTTCCTTTCTTCGTATAGTTGAATTAATAAAACTAAATTTTCTCGTTGTACGATCGCTTCAGCGCACAGCAACTTTTATCGGTGTCCTATAATTAAGACCACTTAGCTTGGATGCGCAACTTCACGATTATTTGTTTAAACAATCGTTATAACCAGCTGTGTTTACTATTCTGTCCACATACACACATACACACACACACACGCACACACACACACGCACACACACGCACACACACACACACACACACACACACACACACACACACACACACACACACACACACACACACACACACACACACGACGTTTAGGTGAGATTACTGAAGAGAACCAGTTGGCCATTGGTCAGTTTAAATATCGATGATTTGCATGAAATGGGAGATATGGATCAACTTACCATGAGATAAGGGTGGTATAGGGTAGCCTGTGGATCAACTTACCATGAGATAAGGGTGGGATAGGGTAGCCTGTGGATCAACTTACCATGAGATAAGGGTGGTATAGGGTAGCCTGTGGATCAACTTACCATGAGATAAGGGTGGGATAGGGTAGCCTGTGGATCAACTTACCATGAGATAAGGGTGGGAGGGTAGCCTCAGTTTGGCAGTTGCGTGTGAGAGATTGAGAGGGAAGGAGGAGGGGTGGGGGATGCGTTAGTGAAGTGAGGTCATCTGAATAATGGATTCTTTGTACTTATAAGGTAACAAGTGCAGCTAGTATATGCAGAGTATGACAGATCAATATGCAAGATCTAACAACGCATGGCTGGTATAACGGCTAGCATGCATGCATATATGCACTTGGTAAGTTAGGAAAGCTTTACTTTCACTGGCACTGGAATTTGATGTGTTCTGTTTATTAAGTTTATTAAGTACTTAAGTCCCTTAAACACGGAAACATCCAGTGGTTGGAGCAAGTGGGTAGTAGCATTAGCTACAAGCAGAATATCCTTTGATGTACAGAATTCAGCCACTTCAAGGGAAATGTGGGGACCTTTGGCCATCAGCGCACACCAATAGTCTATGCCTCTTTCCCTCGGGACAAACTCTTGAAAAATGGGACTAAGGCTTACCAGATGCTTGAACATTGCAACAAGGGGTGAAAGACGATCTCCAAGGAGTGTGTTTTTAATCAGCTCACTTAAAGTTTAATAAAATGATTTATTAAGTTTAATAAAGTGATTTATTAAGTTTAATAAAGTGACAAACACTCCTTGGCAATATTTTGCTCAGCGATGAACATAATAGAACCCAAACACTCTAACATCCTTTAAATTATATTTTACATACATATATGGGATCGTTTCTGTGAAAAGGGACCTAATGCATGTTTTTTTTCACATTTTAGAAGTCTGAAATGTCCTCTACACATTGTGTCTTACGCACTGAGAATCGGAGTATCTGTCATGGAGTTGTAGGGCTCTGATATTTGAATTAGCCATGTATACAGTTTATTGATTGGAATGTTTGTCTCCTACGCCAAATACACCCGAGTGTTCGGCCACCATAGGAATTACTCAATTTTGCATGGTAATGTATTCAGTTATTAATTCAGAAACAACAAAACATGCACAACGATGAAACTTGCCTCTCAAATGCTGTTTGCCCCTTGGCACCTTGCACATCAAGAGTAGAGTAGATGGATACACAACAGTAATATTAATGGTTTAATATTTATTAAACTTAAACTTTTATTAATAATTTTATAAAACTTGAAGTGAACTGGCTGAAAACACATCGTCTTTCACCCCTTGTTGCATTTTTGAAGCGTCTGGTAAGCCTTAGCCCCCGTTTTTCAAGAGTCGGATGCCATACACTACCGACTGCCGAACATACCTGACGCTACCTTATTGATGTGTGACATTACAGGATTGGCCAGCTTCTCAAATGAGTGGGACTTTGAGGAGCGACCATACATAGGAACAGAGCCCATCATTGAACATATGGGTCCTCCCAGTACAGAAGTAAGGCAGGGGTATTGTTCATCACAGCGTTTGCCAACATTAGGTTCCATTTCAGGCCATGGGAGTGGAGGTGGACTTTGATCTAGCAAATTTTGAGGTTTGTATCGATCATTGCTATTGATAACAGAATTTATTTTTAACATGTCTTCTACAGTTGGTAATAGACAGTTGTACGAAAGGGAGTTGTACGAAAGGGAGGCACAATGACAATGGTTCTTCACAGTACGTACATCTGACCAATTAAATAATGTCTCTATCCCTCCTCCCCCTCCCTCCTCTTTACCATGTCCCTTCAGAATACAACTAGGTACCAAGTGGGTTAAGTACCCACCATCACCTGACCTGAAGTACCCCACCACCTGACCTGAAGTACCCCACCATCACATGACCTGAAGTACCCACCATCACCTGACCTGAAGTGTCAAGTGAAATATCTTGTAACTGGAGCTCCAGAGCTATATGCTCTTCTTGATGTTCAAGACTGAACAGGACATGTCTACACCTGGCACTACTAGTTCAACAGAAAAGACGTAACTTGCAATATAGGTTGCACAAACATCATTTGTTTGTGTTGCCAAACAAGATGCCTGGGTTGATGCCAATCCTTCAGCAAAAAAGCTATGACATTGCTTCAGTCTACGTAGTTTTCACATGTTTGTAATATGATTCAGTGTACGTAGTTTTCACATGTTTGTGATATTTAAAAAGAAACACTTTGAACGAAATGAAACACAAATACTATAACAACATAATCACACACTTGAACACCATAGAGGTCAGCATAGGAAGGAAGTGTTCCTCTGATGGAGGCTCCTTTGCACAGCCACTGGAAGGCACTGGAGCATGTTGGTATAGCTTTTTGTGTCACCAGTTGTGACACTAACTCTGTGATCCAGCTCTTTGAGGAAGATCAAGGAAAGAGGGCCAAGTACTCTGGATGTTTCTGCAGCAACAATGAATGAAATTTTAAAAGCAACTGATCATTGACTATCAAAGCTTTCCTCCATAGTCAGTTAGGGTTCCTCCCCTTTGTGGTGTGGGTCTTGAGATACTTTTTTCTTTAATGAACTCTCAACCTTGCCCAATTTCTTCAGTTCTGCACAATCTCTATCTTCTGATAAATGTGAGTGCCAAAATGATTGTCATCATCAGTGTCTTCATTGCAGGGGTCTTGCCACGTATCGTACTCATAGACATGCCTTCCTACACCCAATCCTCCACCAAGCAATATAATATGGTAGGTGGGAGGTGTGGCCAATGTTTCTCTCTATTGAATGATCTCCTCCTCCCCAGCTTGGCATTCAGGTATCTTTCATGGCTTCTCTTCCCCTTGTTCCTGTGCTATGGTGTGTACTCGTTGCTCTACCATGAGCACAAGGGATGGTACTCTTTTGTGTTGACCGCTTCCTGTTGACCTTTGGTGAGCTGTGTGTGTGTGTGTGTGTGTGTGTGTGTGTGTGTGTGTGTGTGTACATTCCATACTTCCCCCATACCACACTGCTATGATGCCACACCTTCCCTGTCCACACCCTGCACATTCCCAGACTCCACCCTCACACCATCCACACTCTTCTCACCCAATCATTTGCACTTACCCTCCCATAACTCCCTCCTAACCGTCCCTCTCAGGATTCATCACCATGACGTCACAGCTTTTCATTAACTACAAGTTAAAGTCTGTTGCTCACCTTCCATGGAGGATGCTCACCTACAAGGCTCTCAATACCTTCATTGACGACATGTTTGCCTTTGTCATCAAGATGCCCACCATGTATCGCATTGGATGCTTCAGAGATGGTGTGTGTGTGTGCATGTGTGTGTGCATGTGTGTGTGTGCACATGTGTGTGTATGTGCACGTGTGTGTGTGTATGTGTGCATAGATGTGTGGTATGCATGTCATGTGGGCACTGTTGGTTAATGAGCCTGTATGCAGTGTATCTGTGCGTGTATGTGTGTATGTGTGCATACATGTATGTGTGTATAGAGATTAGTATATTATGTGTGTGTGTGTGTCTATTTTTTGTGAGTGTGGTTCTTTTATGTTGAATTCAATGTTTCGGACACATCACGATATGAGAAATTGTTATGTAACAGCTGTGTGCGTGTGCGTGTGTATGTGTGTGTGATAGGAGTATCAACCTTTATTCAATCAGACATTATCTTTTTCATCTTTCTATATCTGACGGGACTGAGGCAGAGGGCAACGCCCTTTGATGACGCACAACCCTGCCCCTCCTCAATTTGTACAACCGGTATATGCGAAAATGGACGCAGTGATGTATGGCATCGAAGAGGCAAACACAGACCAGTCCAGCCAACTGTGTGTTGATAACCTGTTTTTTGGGCCACGTCACGTTGAACCTGAGCTTCTAGCTCGAGGAGGAGGAGGAGGTAAGAAAGAAACATGACATGCGCAAACTTTTATGGGCAACAGCTTGGTGTGATAACGAGAATTTGTCTTCCTTTATATTCTTATTTATTTGCTTTAGTTGGATACACAATCTCACAACCGTGCTCACAGGCAGCTTACTGACTAATCGTAACATCGTTGTCTATTCTGTGCATGCGCGCACACACACACGCACGCACACACGCACGCACACACACGCACACACACATACATACACACGCACACACGCACACACACACACACACACATGCTCACAAACACATGCTCAAACACACATGCTCACACACACACGACGTTTAGGTGAGATTACTGAAGAGAACCAGTTGGCCATTGGTCAGTTTAAATATTGATGAGCTTCGCATGAAATGAACCATCTCTGATGAAACGTTACAGGAGGAGTGGCCCGCTTCTCTGGCGAGTGTGAGGTACCTGACCCCATTATCGAGCAACTCTTTGGACATACGGGTCCTCCCAGTACAGAAGTAAGCAGGGGTATTGTTTATCACAGTGAGCGTGTGCCAACATTAGGTCCCATTTCAGGCCATGGGAGGAGTAGAGGTGGACTCTGATCTAGCAAATTTCGAGGTTTGTATCGCTCATTGTGTTCATAGACTATTTTAGCGTTAGTTTCAACGCACAGTTGGTAATAGACAACTATAAGTGGAAAGGGAGGCACGCTGATGACGGCTCCGCAAAGTACGCCTGACCTAATCGTGACGCCCCAACACTTTCATTGTGCTTTTCCCCCTTCAGAGTCCAACGTGATGCTAGTACCACGTGGGCTAATTATCCACCATTGTCGAAGTGAAATCTCTTGTAACAAGATATGTGGTTCTTTTTGTTGAAAAAGAGGGTCCGAAATAAACTCTCACATTGTATGTGTGTTAGTAGGCTTCATTTTTAAAGCATCCTTTTTTTTTAAATTAAAAAAAAACATTGTAAAGTGTACTTGTGTAAATCAAGTTCAAATTCATGTTACTGATTGCAAATAGATAGGGAAAAGATCTGTGAGGGCCAAGTTAGTTTTTCCCATAGCCCATACATGTAGTCAGTTAGGTTCCTCCCCTTTGTTCACTCGCGTGGTGTAGGCATTTGCTTTCTGTCTCGAGATGCATTTTTCTTTCTCTTCTTTCTAATGAACTCATCAACCTTGCCCAATTTCTTCAGTTCTGAATACTTCTGCACAAGCTCTATCTTCTTCTGAGTTGCTGCAATAATGCAAATGCGTTTAACCTTTACACTCCTTCCATTAAGCCACTCCAACCTTTTTTGAGATAGAACGGTTTCTTTCCCTTGCTGATAAGCTTAGCTTCAGTTCTTCTGTGCTCCCTCTGGAGGGCCTTCATGCTTGCTTCTTTCTCCTCAGCTGCTTTCTGGGACTCCTGTGTGTTGGAACGTTCACTACTAATAACTTGTGATGGAACCAGCAATGAGATATACTGGTACAAAGGGAAACAAGACAAAACACACATGCAACAAGTTGATACATGCTTCACAAACCCACCATCCTCTGAAGCAGTCTCTGTGCTCGTTCCTTCGTATTAGGGTTTCTTGTTTTCTTCGCCGTCTTCTGTAACGCCTGCTTTTCTCGCTGCTGAATGTCATCAAGAAATCCGTACGCTTTTTTGAACATTTCCTTATTTAAGGTGCCAGTCTGCTCATCGAATCGTGGATCCAGCCTCTGTTCTCTCTTCTTCAGTTCGACCACTTCTCTGAACTGTGGAACAGGCTTCTTTGATGACATCTCACGTGGCCTAGGGTGGTGTGTGTGTGTGTGTGTGTGTGTGTGTGTATGTTGTGTATTGTGTGTGTATGTGCGTGTTGATGCTATCACCAGAGCGAGTAAACCCACCTATTCTTGTTTGCCCTCTTCATGGGCTTCTTCTTGACATGGCTTGACTCGCTCTGCAGTACCACGTCAAACCTGTCTGGTCACACACTGTATCACGTGGACACATCGCAACTTCGTACGGGCAAATTACTTTTTAGATCCAATCTTGGTCTGAATGGTCTGAAGCTCCCCCAGCGTCACCTCCGACAGTTCTGCATGCACACACGCAGCCTAAACCTTCGCAAGCCCCAATTCCACTCGTACACTATTGCACCTTGTTTGATACGTTCTTCCTGATCACGTGTTGAATCAGCCATGCTATTATATTATGTTGTATAGTGGCGCATGCGTTTATTAATAGTTATTAACAAATCAGTGGGATACGACTTGTCGAATGTTTACATTTATGCGCGAAGAAGAGAGGTAAGCTGCAAACTCTGGCCAGCTGTCAAGGAGCCTGCTGCAAGACAAACAGTGCACTGTGTCTGGCCCCTGCTGTGCCTCCCCACAGAGACACCAAGGCAGACCTTCAAGGTGCAGCTGTAGGGCATCCTGGGATAGGCAACGAGGGATCTCCATTCCTTTGTGAGGAGGGACAATCTTAGGGACACCGTGGTACGCTAGCCGGCATGCTCCAGACATGATGATAACATCACCACTTCGTAGAAGGATGGCTTTTGGTCTCACTTGCTTGGTAGCTCCTCCAATCAGGAACATGGCAGACTGACCAAAGCTGTACGATGTGGTGTGCGTGATTAAGAATCAGGTGAATGGGGCAACCTTTTGAAATGCCAGGGTTTATACAGAGAGGGCAGGGCGTGTAGCTCATTTGGGGTGTGGTTCATTCCCACCTTATGGACAGAAGGGGGCGTGACAGGTCTTGTTCGGAGTGATCTGTGTGGCCAGACAAGGTAGATCCAAGGTTGTAGTAGTTGACAATAGCAGCCTCTGGGACAAAGCTTCAGGAGTAGAAAATGCACAGTGTAGCAAGCCAAGGCATGGAGGCACACTTACTTTGGAAATCCAGCTACATCCAATATGAAGGTTGACAGTTTGGCCATGTCCTCCGGGAATGGGGACCTGTGTTCCATGTGATACACCTGACAGGAGTAACACTTGTCATGTGGTCTGCATGACCATATCATGTTATGTATGTGCCATGATCACCATAGTTGTACCATGACCACCATAGTTGTACCATGACCACCATAGTTGTGCCATGACCACCATAGTTGTGCCATGATCACCATAGTTGTGCCATGACCACCATAGTTGTACCATGATCACCATAGTTGTGCCATGACCACCATAGTTGTGCCATGACCACCATAGTTGTCCCATGATCACCATAGTTGTACCATGACCACCATAGTTGTACCATGACCACCATAGTTGTACCATGACCACCATAGTTGTGCCATGACCACCATAGTTGTACCATGATCACCATAGTTGTGCCATGACCACCATAGTTGTCCCATGACCACCATAGTTGTACCATGATCACCATAGTTGTGCCATGACCACCATAGTTGTCCCATGACCACCATAGTTGTGCCATGACCACCATAGTTGTACCATGATCATCATAGTTGTGCCATGACCACCATAGTTGTACCATGACCACCATAGTTGTCCCATGACCACCATAGTTGTGCCATGACCACCATAGTTGTCCCATGACCACCATAGTTGTGCCATGACCACCATAGTTGTACCATGACCACCATAGTTGTGCCATGATCACCATAGTTGTACCATGATCACCATAGTTGTCCCATGACCACCATAGTTGTACCATGACCACCATAGTTGTGCCATGATCACCATAGTTGTGCCATGACCACCATAGTTGTCCCATGACCACCATAGTTGTGCCATGATCACCATAGTTGTACCATGATCACCATAGTTGTGCCATGACCACCATTGTTGTACCATGACCACCATAGTTGTACCATGACCACCATAGTTGTGCCATGACCACCATAGTTGTGCCATGACCACCATAGTTGTCCCATGACCACCATAGTTGTACCATGACCACCATAGTTGTGCCATGACCACCATAGTTGTGCCATGATCACCATAGTTGTACCATGACCACCATAGTTGTGCCATGACCACCATAGTTGTGCCATGACCACCATAGTTGTGCCATGACCACCATAGTTACCTTTGCTGTCCAGTCATAATGGTAGCCCAGCGTCACCCAATGCAGTTTGTGCAGAAGATCACTGTGGTTGGGCATTTTTGATACATCTTTGGATACCTCTGCCTCTGAGACGTCTTTGGACACCTCTGACACATCTTTGGATACCTCCTGAATACCTCTGGATACCACCATCTCTGCAGCACTGAAACAGATACTAATACAATGATGGCTTTAACTTCTTGTGCCTGTTTTCCAACACCTTGGACCTAACTCTCTTGGCCAGAGTCTCCCATCACCAGTCCGTACCACGTGTGCGTCAAGGTTACAGACATTTGGCTTGCACGGGTACGTGACCAGACACTGCTTCACCCAGTGGTGCTGACCTCCTTCTCGGAACGGATTCGGGATTACATACAAACCTGGATTGCGAAGAGATCAATCACGGTCACGTGAGAGTCTTTCCTGAAGCACACAGACCTGGCGCTGATGCAAGAGTAAATACTTTCCATTTGTCAACAGGTAGTAAACCTAGTTTGTGAGCAGCCAGGTTGCATGCCGACAAAGGGGCAGGCATATTTGACACACCAATCTACAAAAGCGCATATGAACGAATTGAATACAGTTATTATTAAAAAAATGACACCATTCGTAACCTGACTAGCTCCGAAGCGTTGTACATTTTCAAAATCTATTACTTCATCCGCTGCGAACTCTCCACGACTGCTCCTGAAACGTTTGAACTCCTCCTTAAACAAGTCGTCGGACATAACAATTTATATCACCCGTCGCCACCCCCGCACATATAGTTTTTCATTCCATTATTTTCCATATCCATGGTGGAACCACGCTACTGTAACATGCCTTTGGCGTAAGGGCGGTGGTCTTGTTATTCAGAGACACAATGAGATCACTGAAGCCCAGGACATGGATGAGCAGGTGACTCAAGACTATAAAGCTTGACCTGAGAGAGCATGGACTGCAGCAACACCAAGTTTAGACATGGAGGCTATTGATACAGCTGCCCCATCCACAGTAGCATATCAAAGATTGTAGGGGTTCCTTGGCACCTAGTCATCTCAGTAGACAGGCTTCTACATTGTGAAGCATAAGAGAATGCTGCTAGTATTGAAGTTGGCTCCATCCAGAGTGGTCTCCAGAGTGAAACATTTTAACATCATACGTTCAGACCCCAATTAGTTAGAAATAGATTAAAAGCTAAAAACATGATTGTTGGTGTTTGACACGGATACAAACCAGCGGACTACACACATAGCAACATATAAGAAAGCCTGATGCTGCAACTGGTCACTGAATGACTAGATCATACGCCTCAACTGTTCCAAACTCTTCGTTCATCCTTTTGATCCAATCTTCCTGCTCTGATGGTTCCTGGGACATGCAAACACATTAAGAGCAAGCCACACCTCCAAACCTCAGGCCAACAGTCTTTGACCACAGAAGGCATGCATGACAACAAGCAATAAATTGAGTGTATACCACATGACCCACTCGCGCACACAACACACACACACACACACACACACACACACACACACACACACACACACACACACATGCACACGCACACACACAACACACACACACACACACACACATGCACACGCACACACACACATGCAAACACACACACACACACACACACACACACACACACACACACACACACACACACACACACACATGCAGAGCGTACTGGTGCTTTGTTTCTTGGTTTATGCCGTTGTTTTGGACCAGCATGAACCGTGGTAACAGCTGCTGATGAGCGCCAGTGCTGTCTATGTCTCTCCACATCTCTTCTCTGAGTGTGTTCTCCAATATTACAGTCTCTGGCTGTTTTAAAACTGGCGACAACGCAAGAGGGGTCAGTACGAGAGGGGACTCCAAAGCTTCAAACCCAAACAGGGAGTCGTGGAGTGTGTCCTTCTTGGCAGGGTAGGGTGTGGAGTGTTTGCCTGGTGAGGGTGGCAGCTCAGGAGTCTGCAGACGACCCCTGCTGCTACCCTCCGAACACACAGTCATGTCATGTGACCTTTCCCCTGAACTGACAGAAGTCAACGTGCGTTTTCTAAGGGAAGCCACTTTAGTGCTTGATCTTCCCGGGTCAGGCCCAGCATCACCATCTGGGGGGCCACTCTTCCTGTGGGAAGCCATTCTTCTGCTGCACCTTCCCGGGTCAGGCAGTAACGTAGCCACATCGACAGAGGAGTTATCTTGGACACCAGAGCCGTTAGAACCGTGTGGTAGCAAGGTCCCGTCCCCGCTATTTTGCGGCGTCTGTTCTCCTTCGGTTCTCCTAGGCGCGTCCACGCTGGCGAGTTCTGGATTTGGCGCCGCACGCTATAAGAGTCGATGATGCAGGCTTTACCCGTTGCACGCTATTACCTGATGGGAAACGTTACCCTCGCACAGCTTATACTTCTTCAACACCTGGTCCACCATTGCGTTACAGTCTTGACTGTTGTTCTCTTTGTCAATATCGGCATCTACGACCCGCACATGTAGAACATAGGTTACTATGCACATCGAGGTTTACCCCAAGCCTTGTTCGGTACGCTTAATATTTATGTTTTATTTTTTTTTACAACCAGCTGTATGTGTACAAAACCGTGCGCTACCACACGAGGAAAACTAACGATCAACACTGAGCTTGTCTTTCCCTTCCTGGTCATGTCGTTTCTCCTCAAGCACACCTGGTTCCGCCTCTGTATGCTGTTTTCGCTTTCTTCCTGCAGCCTTCCGCCGAGGCATTCTCTCTAACAACCTCCACTTTCCCGCCAAATGATATTTTAACTCCAATTGACGAACTCCGACGTATTAATGTATTAATGGCATTGCAACCTAAAAAGTTACGAGTGCTTTGCTTGCATGGTTACAGACAGAATAAAGACGTGTTTCGAGAAAAATCTGGAGCATTCAGAAAACTCGTCAAAAACTCTGTTGAGTTTCACTTCGTATCTGCTCCCCACGTGATCCCTGAGCCAGAGAACTTGGACAAACCCGAGTGCCTGCAAGGACGAGGCTGGTGGTTCTCTACACCCAACAGAACTTATAGAGCTCTGGATAAGACCGACACATGTATTGGGTTCCAAGAATCACTTGAGCTCGTCGCTGAAGCTTTTAAAACGGCGGGTCCATTTGATGGTATCCTTGGATTCAGCCAGGGAGCCACCTTTGCTTCCATTCTATGTGCACTCCAGCGGGCTCCCGACAGTCTCTTCCGATTCAACTTTGCCGTATTTATCGCTGGTTTCAAGTCACAGTTACTCCAGCACAAGGACGCATACTCGCAATGCGTCACACTTCCAACGTTCCATACCATTGGTCTCGGCGACGCCATTATCCCTTCTCAAGCCAGCGAAGACCTTGCCAGTTGCTGCGTCAACCCTACTGTGCACAGACATGCTGGCGGGCACTACATTCCTGCGTCACCTGAACTGAAAGCTAGTCTGTCCGATTTCTTGTCCCTCATATAAATGTAAACATTTCACTCAAACACAACAGAGCACGTACATGCACACTGCGAGTAGTAAGCACTAGTCTACAACCGTCCCGTCCAGGCGAAGGGAAAAAAAAAAAAAAAAGACTTGCACTTGAACTTCATGTAAACTTGCAGATTGTAAACAAAACAAAACTAAGAAGGAAAAGATAATGATCACCAACCCTCGTGGTTTTGTGGGAAGATGAAAGGTACCTCATTTTAGCTGTTCACTCAACTCTAATGGGAGAGTGAATGGGACTTCTTGTTCCTGAAGTGCTCTGTGACCTGACAGTGAGAGGTATAGAACATTAGCAACAACAATTCTCCCACATGAAGGGGATGGTGCTCTGCATTTCTTAAATTTGAGGATGACTTTTTTTTGAGGATGAATTGTGCTAACTGGATTGTAGTGTGAAAAATAGTGTATACATTTTTTCCCCCTTCGCAACTGTACACATGATGAAGAGGTAAGTCATTGTAGAGTCAGAAAGGTGATTACACACTTCTTTCAATGATATGCAGAAAGGAGGCTGATTTTTTTTAAAATTTATCTCTCTTTGTTGCTTTGATATATACACTTTCTTTCCACAGAATTCTTAATCAATTTCATCTGGGAATAATGCATTGATTTACACTTCCTTATATTCCATCGTGATAAGAGTGGTGTTGGTGTTGCTACATAAACCAGGTCATGATCTAGACACACACCACGTTTATCAGCTTTTTTATGCACATTCTAGACGAGACCACGATAGCTACTGAAAACACTTGTGATTTTTCAAGGCATTTTGTTTTGTGAGGACAGTAATAAAGGTGGATAATTTGCTGTTGTCTTGAAGATCAGATGTGCCACCATGCATACACAACCTGTGCCGACAACACTCTCCATAAGCAACACCATGGAGAATACTCAATCTATTGCATCACTCACATACCTTTCCGTCTCGTGATGGCCTTCATACTTCATCTCCCTCACTTCTCTGCCTTCGTATTCAACCCTACGATCTTTATACCCACCTGACGCAGCCTCACTCGTTTCGCCATGCCCATACTCATCCTCCTTCGGGTAGTGATCTACATCCTCCATGGGCTGTTGTTCCCCAGACCCCTCCATAGTTTCATCGGGCAGGTCCCCGTAGTCACTGTGAGCAGGACTGAATGCACTGGGTTCTGCTGGCGACCTCTCGCGGCTGCGTTTCTCTGGGTACATGGGTTGCTCTTCCTCATAATGAGGAGCGGGAGGGGGAGGAGTACGATCCTCAAAGCGGCTCTCAAATGCATTGCCTACAGGCGTGTGAGACCGTTTTCCTCTCCTTTGCCGGCCTCTCCTCGTATCGCTCTTCTTGCGAGGACCCTTCAAACTGCTCCCTGGTCGAGGTGCTGCTGTAAGATGTCCTGCGTTGTGGGGATCTGTCACGCACTCTGGCATTAGAGTAATCCTCTGGCTGCGATATTCCCTCTCTGGCAGTTCCTTCTCTCTCCTCTGGTAGGCTCTCGGCGCTGAACCATGATAGTGGCTGCCCTTGGTCGCTGGGACGAGTGCGGTGCTCCCGATAAACCATGTCGTTTCTCCTCGTGGCCTCCCTGTTCGTACTCCGATGCGTACGCGCGGCTCCGCTCGTACGCCCTTGTTTTTCTGTCGTAATCAGGAGCGGGAGCGGATGAAGAGAACGACCTCCTCGAGTGCTCTCCGCCGCCGCCGCCGTAGCGACCACCCTGCCCCCCTCACGTGATGACGGGTACTGGTCGCTCTGCTCGACGCGACCTCTTGCGTACTGATTGCCCCCCCACCACTGCTGTAACCAGACCCCTCGGCGCGGTAGCCGCCCCTTCCCCGCGCGGGGAACACAGGCGCGGGCGACGTTCTGCCGCGGGAACTGGACGCCGGTCTGTGCGTCGGTGGAGGAGTACGATCCGAGAACCTAGTGTAGCCGCCTCCAGAACCGCCGTTGTTGTAATCTCCTCTCCCGTAGCCACGATTGCTCTGATAGGAACCTCGGCCTCTACCATAAGGCGCCTCCACCCCCCTCTACCCTGAGAAGACGGTCCGTAGTCGTCCCTATCCCGACTGTGGTAGCTTTTCTCGCCCCTGTCCGCATACCTTTCCGTGTACGCGTTGCTCCTCGCTTCGCGGTATTCGGATCGCCCTCCGTCTCGGGAGTTGCGCGGGACGTCCTCGTCGAACCTCGACGGTCGCTCGGGGGGAGGAGGAGACGAATCCCCACCGCGAGGCCTGTAGCCGCCGCCTCTGCTGGAGGTGTTGGATGTGTACGCTCCTCGACCCCCTCTGCCTCTGGGTGCTGCGAAGTTGTTTCTCTGACTGCGCTTATCGTCAATGGGTGACAGCTTAACTTCCACCTTCATCCCACAGACCTTGCCTCCATCGAGGTGGCGGACAGCATCCTCTGCGTCTTTGAAATTCTCAAAGAACACGTACGCAAAGCCTGGGGGGTTGTCGGCCACCCACACATTGGTCAGGTTGCCAAATTTACCAAACACCCTCCCAGAGTTCGCCCTTCTCCCCTCGGTCCTGCAAGTTATTCACACAAACTCTTGGCACTGACACTGGAAGAGAGAGGTTGTAACAGTGAATCAAGCTTTGCAATGGAAATAAGGTTATTTGCTTACTTCTTTCTCAACAAAGGATTACCCAAACTGAAATTAGTTCCACACACAGCTAGGCGCCATATTAAAGTAAAGCACGAGACTGATTCTCGATTATGTGCAAATTACGGAACCGTCCACGTGTTGTCCTCCGCCCCTTTTCATGTTCGGGCGTAATGCTGAGGCAACTAGTTGGCGGAACTTTGCACCAAATGTAATCGCCATCAATTTGATATTTAATTTTTTTTCGCCAACAGGTCTGCCACGTATTTCAGTGTATAGAGAGATAGAGAGGGAGGAGGCGCAGGTTGGGCTCCAAATATATTGATGTCAATAAATAAAATCGCCGTTTATATTAAAGCCGTTAATTTAACGATCTAGAGACTTCTGCCAATATGGCCAATTCAGGGCTGGCGGAAGCTCTTTAGGATTGGTCCGGCGAGAGGTTGGAAGTTTACAGCAAGGGGGTATGGGAGAGCGCTGTAAGCTCCCCCATCGGCCCCAGCCGCTTCGCAACTTTCGCACTTTTTAAGTCAAAAAACATAGCATTTGCATCGTGCAAATGATCAGCATTATTACATTTACAGCATGTTGTAATAAACAGTATATATACAAAAACAATGTCAGAATTTACCAAATATATGTGATCTATGTTCGTTACCAGAAACAAGTCGTTGGCAATTGATGTCAAGTCCATGTCATCCAAACTCTCTTTATATATGCTAGCAATCATGAAGTGATTCAACCGTTGCTGGTTCACAGTGGCTCGCAGATACCCTTGTAAGATAAAATGTTAAGCTCACTGATTGTCGTGGTCAGTGCTATGACGGAGCATCAAATATGAGTGGAAGCAGGACGAAGCGTAGCTGCACAGATCTGTGCATGGTGATCAGTGAGAAGAAGGCCCTCGACACTCACTGTTATGGACATGCTCTCAATCTTGCCGTCAGTGATATTACATTCGTTTTGGATGTCATGGGATGTATATACTTGTTTGTTTTCTTGGCCATCCAGAGTTTGAGATCAGGGCAATCTACACTTAACAGAGAGACAACAGTACGCAAGAGTTGCTATATCTTCATCAACTAGGTTTCGGAAAGGTAGTCCTTGTCGTGCAAGAGACCTGATACCTTCAAGAACCTTAAGAAACATTTTCTTGCACTGTTCCGTCAGCCCTGCAATTGCAATCGCTAGGGTGGCTCGCGTACACGCCCCCTCCTCCGCCCCTACGTACCCGAACTAATTACATTCATAGCATTCAAAGTATCGATAATTGTATGAAACTGTGACAACTGAAAGTGTCTTGTCTCCTACCCAGTGTACTGATGAAGGATAAAGGTCGGCTAAATAAATACGAATGCGTAAAAATAATATAGCAAACTCGCTGAATCAATACCGGCAGTTACAAAAAATGCACTAATAGGCGCTTAATTGTATCAGTACTTCAATGTACTGCCATTGTGCGTCCCACTATTGTAGTGCGAATAAGCAGCTAGTCAGATTTTGTGGAAGCTGGGTTTCTTCTGTGGGGGGGGCAATTACCAAGGAGCCAGTGGGTCAGAGAGGCTGATGTTACTACTGGAGATGATGGTGGATAAGAGGTGCATGGCAACCACAGGTGGAGGCATCATTTGACATCAAGGTCATCGCCGACATTGATGCAACCGTTCACCCGAATCATGGCTTCAATAGAGGAAGTGGTGATCCGACCGTGGCTCGGTGCTGGGCGAAACCCCACTTGTGATGCCAGTAGAATGGACAAGATAGAACATTAACAACAACAAAAAAAAAAAAAGATTCACATTCAACCTGGCACAAATGGGGAATTAGGACAAGTCTGGGTATCCAGTTTTGTGTTTGAGAGGCTCACGTGTGAAGTGGAGCAGTGGACTTGGGTTTGATGACCTCACTTTATCGGTACTTTTCCTGTTGTGATTTCAGGTTTGTTTGCATTTCGCTGGTATAAATAAATAAATTACCCATACCACCTAAGTTATTTGAAGGGTCAGTTACTTTTTCAGGGTATTAAATTTTGCGCTTTCAGCCACAACCGAAATATATTACAATGATGATTGCAAGCGCATGCGCATGCACCTACATTAGGGAGGAGGCAGGAGCTACACAATATTAACCGCGTAATATACCTATAGGGATAGGGGGAGTGGCACGTGGGTGTCATGCACAGACTTGGAACGGATCGGAATTCGAGTGCTACAAAAAGATGCTTGGAGCTGACAAAACAACGGATAACACTGGCCTGCGTGCAGGGTTTACTATCGGAAGAGTGATCAATGTCTTCATCATTTTGATCTTCCTAGCTTCGCTTATTTCTTCGCTTGTCGTAATAGGGGCATTGACTGACCTCCATCGAAGTGTAAGCACGGCTTCTATTGCTATGTTGTGTATCAGTGAGACACGTTTCCTCCTCACCTCACTACCAGGTCCTGGGTGACCCTAAGTACCAAATCCACAACTTCAATTATACAAACAGCTCGGCCATTCCACACTTCTGCGAGCTTTATTCCAGCTTCAGTGCCTCAGCGAAGTCCAATTTCACCTTCAACAGCCAATATAGCTGTGAGTTCATCATAGCGACGAACGCCATACTGTTGTGGCCGATGTGGTGCTTGTGGTGGTCGCGGTCATCCGTATTATTCTAGCTCTCAAGTGAGTGTGTGTAACGTACATTTAAAAGCATACGTGTCTCTCGCGCTCCAACCTCCCAATTCCAAACACAGCCTCCACTGCACCGTTTTTGTCGAATTTGGCGCTCTGTTCGTGGCGACCGTTTTCGCTTTTATACTTGGAGTGGCCTTGTCTATCGGAGTGGATATCACCTGCGACGCGGTGGGGAAATTTTACAGTTCAGGGTACGGTACTATAGTAACGGTCGCGGAGATATTGTCTCTGGTAGTAGACGGATCCAAGGAACTGAATTGTCACGTGTGCTCTCTGATCTGTTTTACAGCTGCACGGACAAGCCTCTTCCCTTCACTCAGGTGGACTTCTATCCTTTCTTAAATGCCACCCAGGTAAAGATCACTGGCCCAGCTTGCCATTGACATTAAACCACTACTTAGAATCCATGACCACATCACCTTTGACCTTTCTTCACCCTCCACCCTCCACCTACCGCACACACACACACACACACACACACACACACACATATGCCAGGCTGCCATGTGGTTCAATTTCTTGTTCCTCTTTATTCTCACTGTCATCTTTGTTGTGCGCATGGTTCTATACCTGAGGAGACAAATGAGGGGTAGGGGTGGGCCACTGCAGCAAGCCTCACAGGAAGAATATGCTCCCATACTTGACGACAAGAGCAAGGATGCCGGCATGATCAGACCTGTGTGAAGAACTGTCTAGCAACTGTGTAGTAGAGTGCTATAAGAAGAGTGTGTTTTAGCAATTTATTGTGTTCATTGCCTATGCTGAGAGTGTCTATTGCAAATGATTTATACAATAAAATACTCCAGAGTTGGTTGCTGGGATGCATGATGGTGAGCTGTGTAGGACTTAAGTCCCACTCTGTTCTGATACCTTCTTCCAAGCTATCTATAAAAAGAGAACATGGTTACGTGCAGCACCCACACACACATGGCTCTAACATCTAACAACAGCCTCAGCATCGCATTCTCAGCCTCCTCCTGAATATCTGCAGACAATTCAACTTCTGTGGCATCCAGTCGAAGGCAGAGGTCTAGAAGCTGTAGCATATGTCTGCATTAGCTCACAAAGTGAGACATAGACAAGCTTATTGTCCTGAACAAGTGGTACACTTACATCGACAGCACACATGATGGTCTCAGGTGATCTGGTTGAGCCGCCTGTCTGTGTAAAGACAAAACATGCAATGAGGGTCACACTCTCTTTGCCAATTGTGTGTACCTTCTCTTCCTCAAGGTAACAGATCTCCTGTGTGACAGCTGCAGCGAGCACAGAATTTGAGTGATGGATGGACTGTGGTCACTCATCCGGTGCCCATTGTCACTCTGGGTGTTTTGCAGGCGTGCGCCCTTGAAGGAAAGCCTGAAATGATGTGGGTGCTCTAGTTCTGTCTCTGGAGCCAACATTGGTGGAGAAAGGGTGTCATGTAGATGTGTCCTGTATTTGTGATATGTGTATGTGGTGTGTAGTGTGTGTGTGTGTGTTGTGTGTGTGTGTGTGTGTGTGTGTGTTGTGTGTGTGTGTGTGTGTGTGTGTGTGTGTGTGTGTGTGTGTGTGTGTGTGTGTGTGTGTGGTTGTAGGGGTTAGAACATCGCAGAAGGCCGGGATGTGCTCTCTCACCCTGCATCTCCTCCCCCTTCTGCTGTGCTGGAAGGGCTCCAAGGAGGTGGGCTGCAGAAAGAGACTGAGTGGAGGCGGGACGGTTATTAATCTTAACATTAATAACCATTGCCACTACGCACAACAGAGTGTCACTTCCAGCGCTCACCTTTGATAGCTCCAATTTCTCAGACTCCAGTCTCTCTATTCGTTGCTCCAGCTGCTCAATGCATTGTTCTGGGTCAGAGCCGCGAAGCCGTTGTAGTTGACCTTGCCATGGTAACCTCTTGTCGTTGAGAGCGATGACGTTGGTGGCTCCTCGGAAGCGGGGAACCCCCGCGTCCAGCTGTTCATTGAGTTCAAGCGCGCACAGGACATGTAGGGGTAACCCCTTTGAAGCGGGACGCTCAGAGGGCGGGCTCGGCTCAACCTCAACAATCGCCTGCCGCAGCGTGAAGTTGGTCAAGGTAAAGACATACCTCCCTTGAGGTCTTCGTTTTCCGCCTGCAGAGCGCGAAATTTGTCTTCCAGGGTCTGCAGTTTTACTACAAAGGAATTAATTTCACCCTTGTAGAAGAGAGCCGTATATTTTCCGAATTCTGCCACTCTGCAGCTAGACGCCTGGTCTTTGCCTTTCGTCGTCCACAAAGCAACATATCTCCTTGAGCTCCTGGTTTAGTGTGCAAAAGTCGACTATTCTCTTCCTCTAAAGCCGTTATCCGGCTCCGTGAAACAAGCGAGGTATCCTCCATTTGCTTAGCCCCTCCCCTTAAATGTGAGTCATCGTCCCCAGACTATACTTTTAGGATCTCGTTCTAACTCAATCTGGTCCCCAGACCTTGTTACATGGCGATGAATGACATTAGCAACCTTAGAAAAGGGTGTGGAGCACGTGCTAAGTCATTACGCATAGGGAGGAGAATGAAGTTGCTATTGATTCTAGCTGCAGTGATCATACTGGCAATCGCTCAGTCGCCATGTGGTAAGTCCCTAAATCCAGCATCTCTGCATTTGAATACAATAAATCTCTCAACCAGAGTCCCCTCCCCTCTGGCAGGGCAAAGTGATCGAGGTAATGCGGGAAGAACACTCGAACGTTCGCGTTTGTTATCTATCCTTCGTGCATAGTTCGACCCATCTCAGGCCTTCGCAAGGAGGTCCGACATTTTCTACGACCAAGCTAACTCACGGCTCGCCCTTTACGACGGACGTCTCGTACCAGGGTCGCGAGACATACACCTTCGACCTGTTCTTCTACGCCAAGGCTGTAAGAAGCGTGCTGCTAATTTTTTAACTCGTTTTTCATCTTAAAATAATAATAAAAAATCTCCACACAACTCGTGCTACTCTTGTGCTGCAGAAATATTACAGCTTGAACCTCCAGACCCAAGCTTGCACGATTGGGCCACTCAATGGTTCGTTTCCAGTTATCGGAGTGCCTCCAGGATCCAACCTAACCGGCCAGTTCTACATTGGAGTGACGGGAGTTCCAAATGACTACGTGTTGGTGAACCGCTACGAGGATTACAACGGTAAGCCTCTTGTTAATTCAAAAAGGCGGAGGTTTTGACGCGCGGGGATCATTGCGTTAGGTAACTATTTGGGCAGCTGGACGAACGCTGGCTGTGCCCCTGTTGCCGCATTCGTCAACACCACCAAGTACGGAAATATATTTTTCAAGTAAGCTTGTGGTTAAAAAAAATAATGTGCCCCGTTTCACTTATTTTCCTTCGTCTCGTGGCATAATCTAGCTTCTTCGATATCCAGCTTGGCCTTGATCCAAACGTATTCAGCATCCCTAAGCAGTGTGCCTGAGTTAGTGGACTGTTTGTTGTGACAAACTGCCTCCTTTGTAAATGAAGTGTTGTTATAATAGTGATGACAAATGGAACAATGTGGTCGGCGATGTGATGATTATAAACATTATTGGGAGGCAGTCAGCATACAGGCGATCTGATAGACCATAAAGGTGCAACTCTTCCTTCAGTTGTTGTGGTGACAATTGGAAACAATAAAGATGCGATGATTATAATTTTGGGGGCGGAATGGTTGACATGTGATCGTCATGCATGTAACTCGGGCGCATGCGCGTTATTATTTATTACACTCTCGTGATTAAACACACAAAGATGAAGACTATTCTGCTATTGGCTTCGCTTGTTGTCTTTTCTGTGGCTCAATTCTGCAGTGAGTCGTAGAATAGCTGCAGTAATCCAGAAACAAAACGCTCTCTCTTTATTCCCATTATCCCGCCTCTGTGGCAAGCAAAAATTTCGAGGTAAATATCGCTTTGCATAATGTTTTGAGCTCAAAGCTATCGTCCCAAACACAGGCGGATCACCAGCAAGCAGTTCGGCAGGCGGGCAGATATTTTCTACGACCAGCAGAACCAACGTCTAAGCCCTGTTGGACGATGTATACTACGAGGGACGAGGAGAACTACACGTTTGACCTCCTTTTCTTTGGTCAATCTGTACGTATGCTGCCTCGATCGCGTCGTCCACCGCCTTAACGCTTCGTGTGCCCACATGTGCAGAAATTTCTCAAGCGTGAACTTGGGTGACAAAAGTATGCACCATCGGAGCCTTCGCGAGCCTTCCCTGTGATACGGCCTGCCCCCCGGTTCCAACGCCACCGGAGAGTGTCATACATCGGTTGTGAGTGGTCTTCCCGACACTACGTCCTTATTGATCGCTATGAGGACTTCGACGGTCAGTCATCTATTTATGTCCATACTTTCACATGCTCGCATCGCTTTGCCTTTGCAGGAAGATACGTAGGCATGTGGACCCGTCTTGGTTGCGCTCCCGTTGCGACTTTCATTAACTCTAACCCGTTACGGCAACGTGTTCTACGAGTAAGTTGCTTGCTCCCCGATATTGCTCGCTTATGAAATGGAATTCTTGCACACAGGTTCTTCGACTTTCAGTTGGGGATCTTCGACCCTAATGTGTTTTCTATTCCTCAGGAATGCTTGTAAACCTGCTGCTAGCGGCGAATACACGATAATTTACTAACGATGTTTGTCATTGTGAAGTCTGTACTATTACGTAACAATGGCCCGCCGCAATTGATTACCCGCGCTAGCGCCCGCTGTTACTAGTCAACATCGTTTGTTTCAGTGCGAAAAGGGTAATCACAATAGCAGCTGAACAAGTACCACAAAACATATCCACCGCGCTTACAACTCCCTACACCTCCAGCTCGTTATTGGACACAGACGTATCATAACCCCCCCACGAAGGGGATAACTGGACTCATAGAAGAGTGGGGATGTTAGCAGATTGCATGTACGCTTGCAAGTACTGCAACACATCACTGCTCAGTCCGCTCGAAATCAACGTCTGCAGCTTACCAGGCTCCTTCGAGGACAGCTGGTGCAAGCACTGTGCCAGGTGTTTTTTGGTGTCCGGGGCATACCCGGCAAAGGGTCATGCTCCTTGACCCCAGCAAACATCAGCTGCGAGTAAGACGCTTGGTATCCAGGTGTGTCCTCGATCTCCACAAAATGTTCGTCCTCGGGGATCGTGCTGTCCTCAGGAAGCTCGAACAGCTTGACCAGGGTCTGAAGGAGAGGCGCCCACAGCAAGACGTAGGGCTCGGAGAGCATGGCTGGGGTCTCCGTCAGCATTTTGGTTATCCCAACAGCACAAATCCTCCTCTCCACCTGCCCTCCCACCTTCTGGACGTCTGGGATAAACAGCTTCTCGACCACCATTCCAAAGAGCTTTGGCTGGATGGAATCGACTAGCTCAACAAGGGCCACACCTCCAAATTTCCCAGCGTAGAGAGAGAAGAAGACGAGCAAACCTTTTACGTATTTAACGGTCTTGCTGCTCTGCAGGCGCTGGAAGAGGATGACAAAGATGTTTTTGATGAATGGTGCCAAATCCACTTGTTTAATACTTTCAATCAACGTCTCTATAAGGTAGAATCCTTCATGATCGTTTGTTTTGGACGCGATCAGTTTTTGGAACACTCCAAGAACGGCAGAAAGCTTATCCCCAGAAATAATGGCAGGACACTTCTCAATGAAAGCTCGCAGCAGTCGGACCAGAGCCGCAATGTTGCCTGTGCGTTCCCACAATGCAGGGGTAAGAAGCAGAGGAAAGATGACCATATAAGGAGGAGGGATGGGAGAAGGTCGCAGCTCAAGCATCAAGGACAGGATCTGGAAGACATAAGGAACAAACTCGCTCACATCACGCACCAGAATGCTTTCAATAATGGGGAACAAGGCAGCCTCAAATGTTTCAATCTTATTATCAGCCTTCCCAGTGTACCTGATGATACAGCAGATGGACTCAAAGAGGTAATGGTTGAAGTGAGGCTTGGTTGGGTTCAGACTAACAGCTGCCAACTTGGTCGACAGCTCCTTGAGGAGTATCTCCGAGTAAGGCACGAGATTGTCCTTCATGGTGGACATGGAGCGGAGAATGGCCTTCATGACATACTCGTTCTGTTGGGACGTCTCGAACTTCAACGCCGCAAAGAGATTCACAAGCAGTCCCTCAAAGTGGGGCTTGATGTCCTCCGGACGCATCACCAGGCTCCCGGCGCTATCTCGCAGCACTAGCAATTTCTCCAAGCAGTGGGCTGCGTAGGTGTGAACCACGTGACTGGACGAGGTCAGGTGGATGCCCATGAGCGGGACCACACCCACCAGGATGTCTCGCGGAAGGACGCTGCGGAAGGTGACAACGTAGCGGATAGCGTCAGCCTTCAGGACGGGCTGCTCGTTAACGGCTGCTCGATGGAGATCCGGGAGACACTGCGACTGAAATATGTCCGCCACGTTCACAAGCTCGCTCGTCTTTGTGGCGCCATGCTTTGTGGTCTTGGAGCGCGTTGCTATGGCGGCGATGAGGTACAAGGCCGAGTCTTTGGACCTCCAATTGCCGACGGGATTCTCGGCGTAGTTCTGCAGCAGAGTGGTGATGTAGGTGCTGAATATCTCTATGACGGGGGTCTCGAAGAACTTGCACAGGCCTCGTACCAGGTTACACGCGGAGTGCCTCCTCGTGCCAACGTCGGACCCTTCCAGGTCCCTGTGCACGTACTCCTCTGGGTTGTCCTCAAACAACTCTTCGTCCGCCTCGCGGAACTGAAGGTTCGGGAGGATGACTTTCTCGCAGATGCTCTGCAGGGTGGATGGGTTAGCAAACAGGTCCTTGTAGGCTGGACGCTCCGACACGGATGCGAGGAACTCGAGCGCGTTGCTCACCAGTCCGTCGTGCTTCGGCTTGATGTCGGTGGTAACGAGCAAGTTCCATATCGCCTGGACGAACTTGGGGAGGTAGCCAGAGAAGTCCTCGTCGTACTTCTGTGCAAACATGGCCACAGTCTCACATATCTGGGACTTGAGGAGCTCCAGGGAGCCCGGTTCCGTGTCATCGTCGCTTTCGACCAGCTTGTTGTCCGTGGTGAGAAGGTCGTGGAAGTGGTTCATCCAGGGCTCTAAGTTCTTGTCGGCAAACTGGTCAGGGAGGTCTTGGGCAGTCAGGCTGTGGAAGACCTTGGCAATAAGGAGGAGGGAATTGAAGAGCACCTGGAGTGCTTGGGAGTTCTGAGCGTGCTGGGGCACCAGCTGGATGGTGGAGTGGAACAGCTCCGTCAAGGGAGCTGCAAAACTCTCCAGCACTATCTTTATCTCAGCCCACAGCTGCTGGGATTGGAACTCGTGCCGATATCGCTTGGTGAGCGAATGGGCAGTTCTCAGGACTCCGTTGATCTGATAGAAGTCTCCACTACGAAAATGGCTGACCATTTCTGGTATCAGGTCTTTCCAGTTTCCAGGGAAGTCTTCCTGCCCGATAATTGTGATGGCGTCGCTGAGCTGCCGCTGAATAGATTCTGGGTTTTTTAGCATAAGTCCCACAATGGTCCTCTTGATGAATTCTCGATCTTCTGAAGAAATTTTGTTCGGCTGGTCCTCAACGATTCGCCAATTACGCTTGACAAAATTCTTGAAATTAATGGCCGCTGCGAGACGAAGGCGCATGTCTACCGTTGCTCCATCAGCTATCTGCATGAGTAACATGCCATAGCCCGAAGTACCTTCCAGCTGCATTAGTTTCTCTTCAGAAGGCTTGCGAATATCATACTTCTCAGATAGCGTATGTCCGAGGCACTCGGCAAGAGCTTGGATATTATCCATTTTATCTGTAAGGAAACAGATAATGCTACTGTTAGTGCACTTGTCTTACTAGTTGGATATAAATGGTGCCGCTTGAGAGAACGACGCGCATGCGCCTGCCGCTCACCGGGATTCTAAACGAAGCGCACCACTGACCTCCCCGTTGACCTCTATGTTTGGACAGATGGCCGTGAGGGATGCCTTAGGTGTACTCAACGGCGCGCTGAAGGTAGCGTCAGCAGTTTGCAGCACTGTGAGTGTAGACGTCCAGAGAGCTATGAAATCTTCGACGCTATTACCTGGAGTGAGCCAAAAGCCTCTGGAGGAGTTTAATTGGGACTCTTTTGGAGCAAATTCATTTACGTACCTAAATGGTCTCACAAACATCAACAATGACTCTAACAGGAACCTTCAGGAACCATTCCCTGTAACACTTGCAAACCCACCAGGGGCAGTGGGTGAAGTGACAGACGGAATGACAGGTCTCCCATTCATGCAAGCATCCACTCCATTCTTTGATGGGTTAGGCCTCAGGAAATACCATACTTTTGCGCGACACCGCTGCCCAGGCACCATTGCGAAACCTCGCACCTTTCATACCGCTGTGCTGTTATTGGACACGACAACTCGTACGGGGGACTCCCCCACTTCCCACGATCCGCAAGGCAGCTTTACAACTGAACAGAAGGTTTATTTGGGTGTAGATTGGCGTCTCGATAAGTGTGTCTATTGTCTATTTGTATCATCTCTGAACGCAGTTAAGTTCAAGGTCCAAGGAAAGAGCCGTACCTGCGTCGAGAATTGGGAGAATGGCCAGTTTCGGAGGTACGGAAGAGAAGGGAGCGAGTTTGTTCATTCTTACACAGTCCACCTCCCCCGTTGGTAGGGCTGGTAGCGGGTCTAGGAATAGGAACAGCTGCTGAGGTAGCCAAGAGAGTCCTGGAGGGGGGAGAGGCCAGAGGTAGAAGGAATGCTCTTCTTACAGAAGCCAACATCGAGAGGATCGTGAATACTCTCTGTAGGGTCAGGGGAGCTGCCCTCAAGTTTGGCCAGATGCTAAGCATGGA